>KZ825518.1:0-10193 GCA_003184685.1 Aspergillus indologenus CBS 114.80
GATGGTGGATTGGGAGCAGGAGCAGAATCCGAATCGGAATCCGGGAGGGCGGCGTTGAGGCCGTGGATGACGGTGTTGCTGAGTTGGTTGGCGCTTTGGTCGAGCCAGGTTAGGGCGGAGGTGGCATCGGGGCCCAGATTGAGGGGGCTGTTGTTGCGTCGGGTGGGATGCGCGGGGACGGTGTTGCTGTTGAACACCAGCAGCAACAGTAGCAGCAGCGGCAGCAGTGATGGAGCTGCGAGGTGGAAACGGCACGTCCACTGCATCCTGCCTCTGCTTCTGCACCTGCACCTGCAGTGTTGGTCGTCCGCCGCTGTCACTGGGGTCGGTGCATTGATAAAAAGAAAGGAAGATAGTTCAAGGCTGCCTTCTGAAACAGGGACCTCACTATCCAAGAATGAGCATTGCTCCCTATGGAATGTACAGGATAACTCCTCGAACTCCTACCTGAGCCCTTCACACTCACTGATCCCAGGAATGTCACAATGCTTCAACCCCCTGGATTGTCAAGCCACAATTACTTGCCCCTGGTTCTCCCTATACTTGCATCATCTACCATGCCCGAATACCCCCGAGAAAAGAAAAAGTGGTATTAAAGAATATGGTCTCGTCTCTAACAATATCCACGGTACCAATGTAGCCAAAGAAGTAGGACAAACAAAGACGATCACCACGCCGGTAGAATGATGCGAGTCGACCGCCCATTAAGACATGTGCAGGATTCACCTGGGCATCTAGGTGCAATATGCTGTACAGCAACTTATCAACAGGAACGAGGAAATGAGGCTGGGCGGAATATGATGATGAAAGGACAGAGGGCGTATCATGGAGGCATTAAACGTCATGGCCAGGTCCCTACGACAGCCGAGCAACAGACAGAATCAACAGAAATTACTTCCGCTTGCTCAGCACTTTCGTGATCGCGTGGCGGATGATCGTGCCCGCCTTCTCGATCTCTTTTCGCGTCAAGCCGATTGTCACACACACCTTAAGAGCAGGCGCCACAACCTGCTTCGGCTCGAAGTTGTCCTGGAGAGTCTTGAGGCGGCTGATAAGGACGCCGTTGGCAAGACACTGGTAGCACCCAAAGTCAGCATCGTGGTCGGACAAACAGACATAGACAACACCTACCTCGTCCACGACATCCTGCAGCAAGAATTGTTGATCGTCCTCGGACAGCTTCTTCGCGTTGACCACCTCGGGCTTGAGAACCAGAATCATCATGGGGTTCTCAGGGGCACTGGTGCAGTACACCCAATCACTGCGAGGATCCAGCTGCGCCCACATGGCCCTGGTGTGTTCCCGCAGCTGCGTCACCGTCTCGGGGCTATTTTGCAGCATGTTGATCGTGGCACTCGCGGTCGTCGACAAAAGAGCAGGCAACGCGGCCGAGAACGTGTAGGCCGCCGCGGAGATCCGCTGGTGGTGCACAATCTCCTCCGATCCCGCGCAGAAGCCTCCACCAGCGATCAAGGGGCCGGCCAGCGATCCCACAATCATGTCGACTTCTGCCGCGTCAACGTTCTGATGCTCCGTCACACCACGACCGGTGCGTCCCAGAACACCAAACGACCAGGTCTCGTCGAGGATGAGGCGGAATTTGTACTTCAGTTTTAGCTCAATCTTCAACAGAAAGCGTCATGTCAGTAAGCAAGAACCCCGGACAACCACGGCTCGGCCGAGAAAACACATACAACTTTAGGCAGGTCAACCATGTCACCATACGACTCGAACAGACCCTCGGTGATGATGAACCGTCGGGTGAGCGGCTTCCGCGCCTGCTCCTTGGTCACCTTGGCCAGGACCCGTTCCAAATCCTCCATGTCATTGTGCTCGTACCACCGGACAATACTGCGCGAAATCTGGATTCCCTTGCGGATCGCAAAGCTGACCCCCTTGTCGGCCACGATGATGTCCCCCCGCTTCGAGAACGCCGGGATCACACTGGAGATGGTCGAGAAGGCCTGGGCGTAGATGATGCAGGATGCGGTGCCGAGGAACGAGGCGACATCGGCTTCAGTCTTCATGTGCACGTCCTGGGTACCGTAGAAGCCTCGCGGGCCACAGGGTCCGACGCCGTAGTTGCGGAGGGTCTGGATCGCCTTCTCCTTGAGAGACTCGTTCGTGTTGAAGTTGTAGAAGTTGTACGAGCCCAGGTTCATGACCGTCCGGCCGTTGGCGAGCTTGGATTTCGGGCCTACGGGGCTGGCGAGGGCCCGCGCGCGGTTCGCGTCAGCAATAAGACCAGTGAACCAACCCATTGAGGCCGGAAAGTCGAGGAAATAGATCTTACCCGACGATGACAGTACGCTTGTCCACTTCCATGGCCTCCAGGGGAGTCGGCTTTCCGACCAGCGGCTCCGGCGTCCACTCGTCGACCAAATCATCGATCTCATCTTCCGAGAGTTGGACCACACCGGGCTTGGTCGAATACTTCGGCGCAAGAAGGTAGCGAACGGCGAACAGGAACAAGAAAAGCTCCACGGCCGAGCGGATCGGGTCGTTCTGGTAGCTGGACTTCACATAGCGGAGAAAGATCGCAGAGCCGGGGACCCGGTGGAACAAGGCAGCGAGCTCATGGAGATACTCCGTGAGAAGCCGCTGTGTCTCCTGGATATCCATGGTCTCGAGATTGGCGAGGCGCTCGTGGCGCTGAACGAAGACGCTGTCGGTGGGGAGTTCCCAGAACTGAAAGAAAGGCGACAACAGCAATCTACAGTCGAACGGATGGCATTGGAATCAGTAGTGTGAGATCTGTAAAGGAGGAGGAGCTTTTGTCAGAAAGTCGAATCGACGCGGCACTTCCCAACTTCCGGGCAACGCAGGCCGCGTGCACGTGACTTCGTCTGCTCCTTGCAGGCAGCCATCGGTACTGAACAGTCATGTGACATCGTTTCTGGACTCTCCTTAAATCCAGACTCCATGCAATGCTACTTGGAAGCCCCTATCTCAAAGGACCAGTGAAATCAGCAACTTTAGCACATGTTCTACAAGATACAAAGTTTACCCTATTCCTCGCCAGCTGGCATCTACAACTCACACGAGATTTGCATGACCTACGAGAAAAAGTCCAAGAATACCAAAGATTAAATGAATGCTGGACAACAAAATGAAACTGGCAAGTCTAATGAACATACATAAAGGACTGGGAAACACCTCGAGAATACAGAATTCAATTGACAGATATTGGATCCATTAATGTTGACGGCAGAAAGGAGCATGGGCGAAGAGTGTCATTCAAGAAGCAATGAGAATAAAACAAAGGCAAATGTATGCGACTCGGCAGCGTCCTCAAGGCGCTGAATACTTTATACAGCTCGTTTCCATGTTCCATTTTCGCAAAAAAAAAATGAGAGAAGGTAGAGAAGAAGATAAGATGAAGATCAACGTGCCAACTAGCTCGACGTGGCGGTGGCAGCCGGGTTGGTAGGAGTCCAGCCGGAGAACCCGACGGGGAGACCCCTACCAGTGTAACTGGCAATCGTGTCGTTGTTGTCCTTGTCGAGGGGCTGCATGATGTTCATGGGGAGACTCGAACCCAGGTTGATGTTCTGGTTGCGAGCCACGAGAGGGGCGATGAGAAGGATGAGGAAGATAACCAGCATCGTGAAGTACAAGATGGCGAAACGAACGACTCTCCGCTTGCGAAGCTTGGACTGCTTCAGCGAATAAATGGGAGGACGAATCTGCCGACTCGGGCGCAGCCAGAAGAGAATGACCGAGTGGAACTTGTCAACGTAAGGCATGCAAAGAGCAGGCAACATGACAAACAGGAGAATGTGACCCAAGACGAAGTCGGCGGAGAAGTAGCCCAATTCCGTGATCTTACACAGGAACTCACGACCAGGCTGGGAAAGAGTGTGCCAGCCCATGCTGTACCACTTACCCGTCCACCAGGCGATGTTGGACTGGTCATTCTTGAATTCTCTGGTGAGTGCCAGCGAGATAATGAGCTTGTAGATGAACCGTTGGATAGCGGCCATAGCAATCATGCCCATCACACATCTAGGCCATGACCAGGACTCGAGGAAGAACATGACCTCAAAGATAGCCAGAAGGACAATCACGGCAATGGCGTGAGCAATGGCAGCCAAGACAGCACCGAACTTCTTGCAGCACATGCTGAAGATGGGACCCATACAACAAGCCATACCGAAGAACATACCCGCAACACCGGCGTTGATGGCAATCGGACCGAAGGCAACGATAGCGATACGAACAATGGCGTTTGAGGCATGCTTGTTGTCGTTCGAGATACCGGTTCTCGAGTTAATGTACAGGTATGGCACAAGGGTAACACCAACGACCACCAGAGGGGCGATGATTTCACTGAAGAAGATGTTCGAGATGCGAGCTCTGGGAACGTCACCGGATCCCTTCTCCGAAGGAACACCCAGAAGCTTGCGCTTGTAACCAGTAATGCGGGTACGAGATAAGCGACAGAAGGCGATCCAGGAAGAAGCGTGCGAGCGAGAGTTACCACGAGACAACCAGCGGATGTAATCGCGGTAGTCGATGAAGAAATCATGCCAAGCGAACTGGTGAGGGTTGAACAAGAAGGGAGCGATGACCAGGGCCAACAGTGAAACCCAGAACCAGATCAGAGCCGCAGTCCAGACTGTGGAGGTCGCGAACAGCAGCATCAGAAGCTGACGAGAGCCAGCGTAGATGGAGGGGCCAGCGAAACGCGAGTAGAGAACACCGAAGGGAATACGAGCCGTTGCGAAACCACGGCCAGTACCGATATAACGAGCGCCACCGAAAGACAAGTTCTGGTGGACAGCATTGGCATAGATCTGACAGACGAACACCTCGAACATGAAAGAGAAGGAACCAAAGTGTTTCGCAAGACGAGTCGCCATGCGCCACACACCTCTCTCGGTCAATTCTTGGACAGCCAGGGGAACGAAGGAGATGAAGAAGACGATGAAGATGGAAATAACACAGCGGTTGACCCAGTTGACGATAGGCTTCAAGTCAGCGCAGTACGTGGGGCGGAGAGGATCGGTGATCGGCAGGTCGGAGTTGTACTTGCAGGTGATGGTCTCATGTCTCAGGGCACCGAGGTTGACAAGAACGATCATGAACATCTGCACAGACAGCATGATGAACATGTTGTTGATGTGGAAACCAGGGTGGGCATAGTAGAAAGACAAGAAACGATCGAGAGGCAGCTGAGTTCCGAGATAGTAGTATTCTCTGGACAGCATCTGCTCACCCATACCAGTACCAATCTTGGTGGTGAAGTTCAGAATGGAACCAAAACCAAGATCACGACCCTTACCGCACTGGAAGTACTCGCAGTGCTTGATGCGTCCACCACGGAGCAAAACCGTCATACCAGCATAAATATCCTCGTTCAGGTGCAGACCCTTTTGAGCCTTGGAGATACCGCCACGAGTCGTCATGAAAATACCGTTCAGGAAATCAGGGTGACCGTAGTGCAGCTTGCCGCCGATCTGGGCAAGAGTACGCGCAAACAAAGTACCGAACGTCTGTTCCTTACTGGCAGCAACGTCACCAAGCACACCGACGCTCTCAGAGAAAATGTATTCACGGGCTCCGAGAATGGCAACGGGGGTCGTGTTAGCAGAGGGCACACCAGGGGTGTAGGGAGAGACGTTGTCGGTGGTCAGCTCCTCGAACTCGGCCAGGACACTGCGGATCTTCAAGCACTCCTCCAGGTAGTTGTCCTGGTTAGCGTCAATGACCTGAATGTATTCACCACGGTAGAAGATGATAGAGTGGTTCTGGTTGTCCGACTTTCCGTCACCAAGAATAGGGTTACCAGAAAGCTGGATTCTGAACTTGGGCTTGCGCATTCCATTGTCGAGAAGCTCGCAGTGTCCGTCAATCAGAGCAGAGTACAGGCGGGGCTCCTCGCCCTCTTCGGTCGGAGGCTCCTCATCAAGATAAGCGATCTGAAGGTCAGGGTAGGCACGGAGAAGGAACTCGGTGTTTTCGCGCTCTTCCTTGTTGAACTTGGCATAACGTTGCATGGAAACACAGATCTTGAACTTGCGACGGGCCATCCGCTCAAGCTCACGCTCAAGCTTCTCGGAGTTGCCACCAAACATCTGAACGACTTCGGGGTTCTCAACACGGTACAGAAGCTTGATAGCCCGGCTGAAGTTCATGAAACCGGAGATGGTTCTGTACAGCGTCTGGGAACGCAGGGAAGACCAGATACGGGTGCGGAGAGTGTACTCGGGAGCGGCGGACTTGAAACCAATGCAGTAGAAGGGCAAATCGTCGATCTTGCTCTTCTGAGCATCCTTTTCACTCTTCTCCTGATCACCGTTGAACTGAGAAGTCTCGTCGGCCAAGATCTTGGTATCCTTGACGAAGCAATCCCACTCATGAGGGTGAAGTTGCTTGAGGTATTCCAGCAGAGTGACACGGGAGTAAGGCTCATCTTCACGGATAATCTCACGAAGGGACAGGAGAATCTTTTCACCATAGTGAGGAATGAGGACGGTGAAAGTAGGCATGTTGTCAACCGGGAGAGGCTCGGGCATAGGGGTGGACAAAGACTGAGCGAAGAAGGAGATACGACGCTCGGCCTCGCTACCAGCGGGGAAGAACTCGGTCTTGAAAGACTGATCTTCCTGGGAGACGAAGAAAGTAGGAGCACGAAGAGTCCGCTTGCCCTCGACCTCGGAAGGAACCTGGTGGTAGAGTAACTTCTGGACGTGGTCGATGGCCAAAAGGTGCTCTCGGTACATGGAAATGATGATGGCGTTCCACACCTGCGAGATGAGAACCTTGGGCTTGTACTTGATTTCCATGTCGGTCGTGGCCAGCACCTTGGAGTAGATACGCTTGGGCAGGCGAGAGAAGACGTTTCTCCAGGGCGACCAGATGGAGACACCGAGGTAGAACGATCTAGCGACAGAGAAGATCGTGTTACAGATGACGTACCACAGGTAACTGTCCAGGAAGAAGAGCGTCAAGTCCATGAAGAACATAAGACCCAGGAGAATCTGGGGCTGACGGTGGCAGAGAGCGTTGGGGATGTAAGTGACACCAGCACATTGGTGAATGCGCATGGGCGACAAGATACGGATGGGATCTTTCAGGGACAAGGTCAGGAAGAAGTAGGACTCAACCAGCTTGGCACCAAAAACACAGATCCAGAGACCGTAAGACATCCACATGTCATTACCGCTGAGGCGAGGGAAACTGGCCGTGAACGTCTGACTGGCAACATATTGACGTCCGTGCTTCTTCAGGTAACTGCCAAAGAGACCGCCAAGCGGCATGACGGAGAAGAAGAAGAACGTTGCCAAGGCGATGAAGAAGTGGACGATACCAATGACGAGAGCAATGGTCTCACCAATGGTATTTTTGAATCCGAAGACAACGACACCAGGAGCAAGGTTGACGATGAAAACAGCCAAGAGGAAGAACAACCGCTTAGTGAGATGCTGCGCGCCAGCCCATCGACGAGGGACATACATCCATTCACAAATAGTAGCCATGATCTGAATGAAGGAAACCAGAGCACCTCCGAAACCAACAGCAGACCAGTAATAAGAGCCTGGCGGTTTGTTGTCCAGCTGTTGTTGGTAGTCGGTGGTGTAAAGCGTCGGGGCGTTGTAAGCAGTGAAGAACCAGAAAGCACCAAGATGGATGACCCAGATACGGTTAAAGTTGGTGATCAAATGGAACCAGGAACGTGTCTCACGGTAAGTCTTGAAGAAAGCCTTCTTCCAGTTCACATCCTTCAGCTTGGTCCATCTCTCTGCGGGCGGGACATCCACCAGCCGGGTCTTATCCTCGAACGAGATGCGCTCAATACCCTCGGGGTACCAGAAAAGCTGGTTCATATCATCATAACCGATGATCTTGTCGTGATCACGCTCGCGACGAACGTACTTGCCATCGGAGATTTCGTAACCTTGATCACGGCAGAACTGGTACAAAGGGGTGATAATCTCGTTCAAGTAAGTAAGCTCTTCCACGGGCTCAACCCGGTTCTGACACTCGGGGGAGCTGTAGTAGTCATCTGCGCACTTGAAGATGAAGCAGAGACATTCGGGCAAGTAACGGACTTGGTTGGCCTCACCCCAGCACAGCAGGTAAAGGGCAATCTGGCGCACTCTGTCATGCTGAGACATGCGGTTCATGCGGGTCTTCCACCGATATTCGGCAGCTTCCAGACTGTTGTCTCCCTCCAGAGCCTCGAGGTTCTCTTCAACATTCTCGGGATTCTGTTGGGCAGCCTTCTTGGCCGCGGCGCGAGCTTTCCTCGTCTTACGGTCGGCCTTTCCAAGCTTCATGTTCGCGAAACCAACGGCGTCATCCAGGTCCAAATGAGCAGCAAAGTACCACCGGCGGTAGTTCGCGTTGTCACCACCGATGTAGTCGGCGTGGAGCGACAAGAGTGCTTGGTTAGGAGTCATACGGGAGGCTCTGGAATCCAGTTGTGTCATCAAGTGGTCGTACATGTTACGCATGCTGTCCCGCTGGAAACCGAACTTGTTGACCAGGTCGATGAAGATATCCTCGATTTCCTCCTTGGAAACAGGGACTTGACCATCCGAGGCCCAAGCGGGGAAGGGCTCCCGCGAGCGCTGGCCAGCGGGTAGAGCACCACCGTAATCCATACCGTACACGGGGGTGGAGGCGCCGGACGATCGGTTGGCACCATAGGAGACTTGGGAGGACGGTGGCCGGTAACCGCCGCCATATCCACCACGACCACCATACTGGCTGTCGGCGTAACTGTTGTAACGCTCATCGCCGCGGCCGTAGTAATCCATGTCGGCCGCTCGAGCAGTCTCGGATCTCATGGTGAAGTCGCTGAATGTTTCGGAATCCTCTTCGGAGTCGCCGCGGCGTCTGCCCCTGCCGCCATTATTTCCTTGGTCATAGTACTGGTCACCGTAGTACTCGTCTTGGTGGCCACCATCATAGTAACCGCCTTCTTGTTGATACCCTTGACCACCGCCGCCGCCTCCTCCTTCGGCATTATAATAATTGCTGTTGAGCACACAAGTTAGTCCAGGTCCTCGGGTGACGGGGTGCAGAGGGAGCCCAGGACACATACCCTCTATCATAGTAACTATCACCATAATTTTCATGATCATAATAAGCCTGGCCGTGCTCGTCTTGGTAGTACGAGTCACCATGCTCCTGCTGGTGGCCGTAGCCCTCCTCGTAGTGGCCTCCTCCTGCGGGATAACCGGACATTTTGACGTGCCACAATCACTAACTCTGCGAAGAGGTTCTATAGCGAGTGCGAGTGGTGAGTATTTTGCGGTCGTCCCCAGCAAGGAGCCTCCCGTGACCGGGATGGTCAGGACTTACATGAACAATGACCCATTAAAAATTAAACTGAAAATATTCCCGATGGCTGGAGCATATAACAGGCAGTCGAATTTCCGGCAGGATCCGTTCGCTAAAGATCGAAAAGGTCGAAACAACGTCGAGTACACCTAAACCGAGAGCGCTTTTTGTCCTCTGGAGGCACCAGTCCCCGACAGTTGAACGGTGTTGAAAGTGATCCAAACTCAAACCGAAAACGATTGATTCTTCTGGTGACCGACTCGTAAGGCGAAGTCGGGATGTCGTTGATAAAAGTCCGTTTGTTAACGAGTGGAAGGGGTCAAGCCAAATGGTCGAAAGTGAACTAAAGGGGGGGGGCGAGCGAAAGGTGTCAATGGATGACTGTTGTAGGTCGAGCCTATCTCAGTCGAGTAACACCTCCCTCTTCTTTCCTCAAAACGAAAGAATCAGAAAGAAGGAAGGGAGCCAAGTCGCGTTTTCCTGGGAGGAAAAGTGGTTGGGTGACTTGGGGGTAGGTGTTTTGGGGGGGGGTGGTGGGTGGGAGTGGATGATAAGAACAAAAGAGTGGACTGAACAAGACAGGGAACCGAAAAGAAAAAAAGGAAGAGGTTAGGGAAGAAGCAAGCAAGCAAGCAAGCAAGAGAGAGTGAGAGTGAGAGAGAGGGAACGAAAGAAGGAAAGGACCCAGAGAGAAGGACGCTTAGAGGAGGCTTGAGTTGGACGGGTAGTGGTGAAAAAGGGAATTGATTGACCGACAAGCAGGGAAGATAGCACTGGCGCTACTGACTGGGCCAGTCTTTTCGCTGTCTTTCTCGAGCTAATTGAATACAGAATACAGTCCTTTTTCTCAAGTCCTCTGGCCTTTTTTTTTTTTTCTTCTCCCTGGGATTGGATTGGGGGGG
>KZ825518.1:10305-210138 GCA_003184685.1 Aspergillus indologenus CBS 114.80
GGAAGGGAAGGGGGGAGGAGGAGCCTACTTGTGGTTATTTTGGGATCTGGATCTGCTAATTTACTAGTCGCAATACCGATTTCTCCTGGACTAGTGGTAAATATGCCCGGTCAGCCAGGCCAGGGCGGGGATATGCAGCCAACCAGCAACTCTTCACGTAATGTTCCATGGGATGGTACATGTCGTGGTACCTGGTATTTACCGCTACTTACCATATCTTGGTATGTTCAATACACGCAAAACAGCATAACGTCTGTAATGAGAGAGTACTGTATGTACCCACCACCACCACCACCACCACCACCACGCCTCCTCCATCAGCTATTTATCCATCCATCCACTTTCCCAGTCACCTACACTTATCCATCCCAGCAAGTACCAGGTTACTACTACGTACTCCGTACCTGTACCCAAGGTACCTTACTGACCAGCTTTGCTCAGCAATTCTTGACATCGCGAACAAGAGGCTGGGCTAGAAGGGCAAGCTTCTTGGCCGTTTGCTTATGTCCAGTACTGTACATAGTATGTACTGTAGCTACAATGTGGAAGTAACCAAAGGTACTCTATACTTTGCTTTAGTTGAGTACCTGAGATACCGTGGTTAGGAACCTCCCCGGGTGCCACATCTGCCGAATGTGAGGTACGCGTCGGAGATCACCAACAATTTGCCATTTGCCATCCCGAAAACTACCACACCCATTGGATTCATAAGGGCAAACTATCCTAAACGTCTACCGAATGCAGCAGATGGCGACAATCAGAATACTCAGTAGACATGAGTGACTGACGTAGCTGGCAATCACATTTGATCCATATTCTCCTCTGAAAGCCTGGAGTGGACACAAGAGTTCAACGGAGGCTTACCGGCCTCAAATCTGCAACAAGTGGACAGACAAGACTCGTCCGGAGATACGTACTGTGCTTCGGCATCCATGGAACTCAGCGACGGCCCCTGAAGCCCCCGACCCACAACTTCAGACCATCAGGAAATGGGAATTACCCAGATCCGTACTGAAGGGCTGAGAAGTGGTGCGAGTATTGGTGTAATAAATTACGGTATTCGAAATTCGCCCGCTGTCTTGGTTGTTTACCCTTTACCCTTCCAGTGCGCAAGCATTGCTTCCACCAGGAGGCATGAAGGGATGAATCATGAACCATCTTCATTCCTCAACCCGCCGTACCAGCAACCACAGTCCATCTTGCTACAACATCATAGTGGCAAGGTCACGAATGCGTCGCCGGGGCGGGTGGTTGTTTATTATGGTGGTCTTTGGTTTATTGGATCCTGAGCGAGCAACGGATTGTTGCGACAGCTTCATGCTGTGGAGAGTTGGCTCCGTTGCTTAACCAAGGCTCCTCATACTCAGGGACAGTACCACCCCAAGGAGAATCTTATCTGAGTACTATACTATGAGTATACTGTGCATGGAACATTTCCTGCATTTATGCTCCGCCTCGTAGGAACCTCATAGTCCATTGCTTTGAGGATAACATGACATTACCAGTAGCAGGCAAGAATAGGATAAGATTCTGAGCACACTTTCGGCAGCGCAGTTGCATTTCCAATCAAGCTGGCAGCATGAGCTACACCCGATCATATCATCTCCTTCCACGAATACTCCTTGTACTTGTACGTTACTGCGCACTTGATCAAACTCCACAAAACCAGGTACAACTGCAAAGATAAAGAAAAGAAAAGAAAAACTGTACACGTTACACCGAGTCTTTCGCCACGAATCGACACGCATAAGGAGGCATACATCATACATAATTAGCTGCTTTCGACCCACAGCCGCTGAGTAAGGCAAAGGCAGGCAGTGAAAAACACCATCCGACTGCTTTTCCAATTATAACTTGTCGCCCTTGCCACAGTCAGCACACAAGAAAAGAGACATGCGCCCATGGAGGGCAGGCACATTGGCACCATTTGACAGGCACCAGAACCGAGTAGATAGCTGCCTGCCAGACACCAAGCCCGTACATACATAGCCCGGCCCCGGTGGCCACGAAACTTGTCCAGTGACAGCGGCTGCGCATCACTTCTCACAAGAATGGGGAAGAAGAGGTCTGGGCAAGCCCACCAATACCATGCATGTACTTGGGGGATATGGAATCCACCGACCTTGTCCACCCACACCCTAAGCAATAGAGACAACGTGGTCTGTGAGGCCGATTCTGGCGGGAGACTTGCATTGAGTTCGCGGGTTCCCTGGTGACTGTCAAGGTTTGCGGTGGTTTTACTGTCTGTCTGTATGTACATAGACAAGTATGTACATTCCGTTTGCCTAAATTCGAGTAGAGTAGTCTACTAGGTACGGCTCCGTCGGGAGCGGGGTCTGCCAATGTTCGCTTCTACAGTGCAGTGCAGTACAATACATATTCATAGCACTTCTGGAAAGAAACGAAGATCGACTCCGCACTCCATACCTATCTATTCTTAAGCATTGCAGATGGGGGCGCATCTAAGACAGCAGCAGTGACAAGAGCCACTCGTCGTCTCCTGAAGACCCGCGAAGGGCCGCAGAGATCTACCCAACGATCAAGGGATGCACTATCGGCTCCTAGGTGGTTAACATTGCGGGATGGATTCACTCATTGAAGCTATTTCCAGGCCAGTCCATGATCGCACTGCAACGGATTTATCGTCTCAGTCGATCTCTTGCTCTTCATGATCGGATCACTGCCTGCAGCGCATCTTCAGTGGTGAAGTACGATCCCTGGGTATAGACCATCTGTCTCCTTATCAGAGACCCTTACATCCACAGTTGTCTGATCGATAACCGTACGTTGTCAACCGTCGCATCTAGACAAGCATGATGGATGAATACAGTATGTACATTGAGGGGAATAGGTAGAAAGACAGCAGGCACTGAGATTTGAAACTTACCTGCGAAACCGTAAACCTGCAGACCCCGTTCCGCCCGTACGAGGAGAATTACTGTACGACAGGCGGCGGGCCTCTTAGCGGCATGTAATCTTTGCAACCTAACCTTACAAACAATCCGCCAACTGTAATGCGGCAGCCACTCAAATGGCGCGGATGGGAGGGGGCCGGCGCAGGAAAAAAAAGCCCCCACACCCACACCCACAAGACCGGACCCAACTTTCAAGCCTTGATTGCGGTGGCTGTTTTTCTTGCTTTTCGTTCGGTGTCTGCGATTTTGCAAGCCCGTTCTGAACTCCAATGAAATGTTGAATTCCTATTGGTAATCTCGGGGCAGAAAAAGGCCCTTTTGTCGTGCTCCATAGTAATCAGTGATGATCGACCGGTGGTGGTTGGTGATCGTGTATCGACTGTCGTTCCAGCCTCCTTAGACTCCTTAGCCTTAGCCTCTTTTGCCAGGCTTCCAGCCTTTCTAGTCTGCCGGTAGTCTAGGGCGAAGGGAGGGAGAAAGAGGCTGTGGAGACTCACTTGGATGCTCAAGATGATAATTTACTATTGACAACCATCTTCCCTGGAAGAACTACCGATTCTGCTCCAGCAGCATTAATCGAGGAAGAAGGGGAGCAACCAAGGATGGCCACTACCGATTACAGCTCTCATCTGAGAAAATCAAAAACTGTACTCCGTACCTTCCTTTAGAAACACAGAGACACAATGTGAAATATTGTCAGTGGTAGCCATGGCTGAGGACCAGGATATTCAAAGGAGCCCCGTTATTTGTGAGAAATTCACCCCATCAGGTCAGAGACTAAAAGCGTAGCCGCCCCACAAGCTACGTAAGATCCATGATGACATCGATATCGGTGGGAAAACCGCCCACGATAACTGGTCTCGGTCTCTTTGGGCTGTCCAGGCTGTCAATTGGTTCGCAGTAAGATTCTCACGGATGTCTAGGTATCTAAACGTTCTTCCGCCTGCGTGGCTTGATTGATCAGTCGAAACAATAATCAGAACTAGTCTAGGAACAAGTAAGATTATGGATGGGCAGAATCCAAGTTCCAAAAATATGCAAAGTAAACACTTTGGATCCGGGTTCCAACCCCGGCATAGCCATGGAACCGACCGTTCCTGTCTTCTTCTCTTCTCTCTGGACAAAAATAATACGTAGCAATAGTCGTTACTCCATAGTACAGTACAGTCAACCCAAGATATAGTGATCTTCACTCAATAGATTAAAATAAAGGGTTCATTGGACCTAGAACCTCGAGAGAACACTATAGCGCAATACAGTCTGGCAGCTGCTCGGGAGCGATATGCAAGATGGGTGCTATGTGTGTGTGCAATGTCTGCCCGTTCCATTTATATCTTCCTTGCCCTTGCAGCAGATCAGGAACATACATGTACATAGGGACTTAGACTCGACAGCAACCCAAGTCTCAGGGTCATTGGTGATGTCTATCATGTACAGTATTGTATCATGCAATTCTATAAGTAGAGAAGTTAAGACATCCCTCCTCGCAGGATCAACCTCATTCACTCACTGGCATCAGACCCTTTCCTTCCCCTCCCCCCCTCCCTCGAACCCCCTGATGGATGGACTCGAATGAATCTCGCCATATCACTTTTCTGAAGACCCCTTTCCCCTCCTCCAATAATTCAACCCCTCCCCAGCTGCTCCGTACTAGTTTGCGGGATATGCGACCGCAAGCAGTAATCGCAATCTCATCGCCAGAGTCCTTATTCTTCCCATTGTGGGGTCATAATAATCAGGAGTCCAGGAACACTGGGCTAGCAGGGAGCCGGTTTCAACACCGTTTGAATGGGCCAATGTCCAGGCACCACCGGGGCTGTGGGCGAATGGAGCATAAGATGTAGGCGAAGGCCAATCGGATGATCCAGCAAAGCGGGTGGCGATATCCGCGACGAGCCCAGGTTGATTGCGACCTTTTGTGAGTGGTCCGGCCCGGTCGAATGATTGGGGCTTGGGAAAAGAAAAGGGGGGCGGCACTTCGTTGCTTCCATCGAGTGTTTCAGATTTCATTTCGTGGCTTCGCCTGACTTCCGCTCCCCTCCGTCACACTAAATTAGACTATCACTTCCTTCTCCTCTCCCGCTCCCTATGATTTGTGGCTTCAATCGGTTCGGTGTTCTCGCCACGTACAACGCTGACAAACCGATGCTCGACGGTCCGGGCAATGATTAGTTGCGCGGTGCACCTGGTTTCGTACACACGGCTGACGAGGCAAGCAGGCCTGTCTGTGCATTGGTCGTAACTCACTACGAAGTGCTTACAAGTGCTATGGTGCGATGACCGTTTTCGACAGCCGACGCCGCCACATATGCAATTGAAAGGCTCTCCCGAAATGTGGCGGCGGGTGTGGTTCGGTACGGAGCTCTGATCGGATTAGTCGTGCATCGCTCAAGGTGTAACATCCAGTTCAACCTCTGTTGCTGTTTAAGGTGCGATGATCATCTGTGCGAACCGGCTCGCGACGCGACTAGTTTGAGACTCCCGTACTCTAGAGTGGTGAGTGCGTTGCTTGTCTGGGACAGTTCCACTGACGGGAAAAGAAACGATCGTCGCATGGTGCTTTGAACGCCTGGAGATGTCGGATCATCATCTGCTATCGCGTCTGATAGACGACTTCGCCACTTCGACTGCTACGCAGTACACTGCGCTGCCCGGGTGTGCATCACCGTCTATGGCAACTCCGTTGGATTAAGGACCAAGGGTCAGGTTGATCCTGTGATCCAGGATGATTCGGACACTACAATTGCAGCGATTGAATGCACTCAGTCTTGTCGGTAGGCGACCACTCTTCCGCATGACTTGTTTTCTGTTCTGCATCTTGGTGGCCTCCCCGCATCCGTCGCAGTGCAGTGGTCGTTGGCTCGCGCATGAGATATTGTGGGACAATCAGTGCAATACAACAAGCTGCTGTTTGATCACACGCTCGGCCATATTCGGTTGCGAGCATCGTCCGATCGGCTTTATGGGTGTCTGATTGGTTGTCGCTCATGCTTTATGATCCCATATTGTAACACGAAGCTGGGGGAGCTTGTGCCTGCAGTCAATCTGCGGATGATGGAATAAGCTCCCCTCTGGTCCATTCGGAACCCGCGGTTATTCCTTGTTGGGAATGGATGTCTCGGTGGATGGATTACGGCCGTTATGCGGTCGTCTGGTCATTGTGGTGGACTATAGCTGCCGCTCCGTGGGCGGGCAACATCCCCGACGTCGATTAACCTGTGCCTGTGGGTCCCTTGTCCTTGCAGCTTTTGCATTCGTTTGCGGACTTCTTCGGTCTCTGCGTTGGCTCTCTTGTATGTGCACACGGACTGCTCTGTGGTCGCTTACCTGGGACATATCATTATCTACTGGGTCAATGGCGTGGGCCAAGCCTTCGGGCACGGTAAAGCTCGGGCGCTTGGCGGTTGTCTCAGATCCATGTTCACATGAACATGTTCTGCACGTCGTCTTCGATTACACCTTCTGTCTGGTGGTGTCATCCATGTAGCAGACTAGATCCGGGTTGCGCACTCGTTCATGTATGGGGCTGAGTTTACCAGTGCTGTCAGCATTGGGGTCCAAGCCTCGTGTATGTATGATGTGTTGCAGGCGTAAATTGTATTGATCTTTGACTTATCCTTGGGGGGGTTGACGTGCTTGTTTTCCAGATGTATCGTGCGTACGCAAACATGCGATTCGTTCCAGGTTCACTGTTCTGGAAGTATATATCGGAACGGACCACTCGACTAGAGTAGGTATCTCGGAAGATTCCCAACCGAGGTATCAGCAGGATACGGCCAAGAGCACAAACTCAAGAGAATTGAATCTCGGCACTGAGTTGAACTAGAAATGGCAGATCAGTAATATCATGTTGACTGTTGCTGTTTCAACAAGCATAGGTTTTCAGCGGTAGGTATATTGCATGGATCACTCATGCAGCACTGCTGTATATAACCAAGCATAGAGCCTTTCACCATAAGAAGCCCGGGTGGTCTAGTGGTATGATTCTCGCTTAGGGATACAAACCCAAGCATATCTGCGAGAGGTCCCGCGTTCGATCCGCGGCTCGGGCCTTCAACATGTTTTTGCCAGCATCTTGATCTCTTTTTATGCCATGACCATAACCATCCATCCCCAACCTCCTCCTCCACGATGATGCAGAGACATCAAGCGGTGTACGCCCATGGGGCACGGAATGGGCCAACACCGGGACCAAAACCCCACATCCATGAATCCTATCGGCCAGTGCCTTGGTTCTTTATCGCCCGCGGGATCTCGCCCGACGCGTTGCTGTGCCAACCGGTCTCCAGAACTCCCACCGCAATTCAATAGTCTTTCCCCCAGTATCCAGCCTCGCGCAGATAAAGCGTGCGAAGGGCTCCGCTGCACGTCTATCGACAGTTGACGACTGACCGACTGACTGCCACGCCCACCGCAGGTACTGTATGACACCTCCGATCGCCACAGGGCATCGTCATCAACAACGCGGAAGTGGGGGCTGCTGCACTGCTACAGCCTAGAATCAGCTATATATCCCGACACAATCACAATGGCTCGACTCAACCCCAACAGCCCCATCAAGCCCGCGGTGTTCCGGCCTCAAGCCAAGCCCATCACCCAGACGGTCGTCCGCGAGGTCCCCCAGTACGCAACGTCGTCCGCGTCCGAGGCAGAGGATGAACCCCAGCAACAATGGACGGTCACCACACTGAAGGGACAAACAAAGGGCGACTCGGTAACAACAACTACAAGAATAACCGAAAAGTCCCCCCAGCAACAGCAACAAAAACAACAACGAAGAGTCCGGCACCAAAGAACCGGGACCGTCTCCAGTGGGGTTTTCGACATCTTCTCCGATAGCGATGGCGGGCTCAGCGAAACCGAGTTCAGCAGCGCGCGGTCCTCGACCCGCTCTTTGTGCGAGACACGGACAACAGACCCTTTGAGACTGTCGCAGATCAATTCTTTGTCCGCGGCCCCTTTGTCCCAACCGCCGTCCTCCCCGCGGCGTCGCAGGCCAACAAGGAAGCCGGAGACTTACAACTACGACAAGGAGAATGACCCGATCGAGCACGAGCACGAGCACGATCGCGACGTTCCCCCGCTGTCGAGGAATCCCTCGGATGCGTCGTCGTCGTCGAGTCGCTCGCCGGTGCGTAGACCGGCTGATACTCGACCATCACCAGGAAGAGGAATGTCGAACACTCAGCGCCCGCTCACGGGCTATCGGCGGCCAGAACCCGAGTCTGCCGACGAAGAAAGCGAGGAAGACAATGACGCCGACTCAATGGCCGATTTCATTGTCAGCGACAATGAAGACCTCAGTTTTCACAACTCCGAGGATGAAACAGAGGAAGAAGAGTTCGAGAAGCCCGCGCAGCCCTCGCCCTCGCCGCCCAGAACAGCCACAAGAAAGAGATTGTTCAGGGGTCGACGACCGGGCCACGAAGAAAGAGAGATAAAAAAAGATCTGCAAGAAAATCCAGCTGCAGCTGGCTCGGACAACGAGGTGGATCTGAAACTGGTACCATCCTTGCCCGCCAGGTTGACAATGGTAGCCCCGAAGCTGGAGGCCACGCCCAGACGTCTCTTTCAGGACGAGATCAACCTCACCGACAAGCTGAACAATCTGCACCTGGAGAACAATGACCCGGCCCTCCAACTCCAGCAGGATCTATTCACGTAACTCTCCCATAAATGCTCCATTCACACCCCTGTCTCTTTGGGAAAACCTCTGGTTCGCATGCTAATATACACTCCCAAGGTCCGGTCAATACGATGACTCTCCAACCAAGAGATCGCAGGCCAACAGAAGCATTGAATCGGCAACGGGGACGACGACGACAACGAAAACCTCGACACCGCCATCGAGTCCCTCGAAGGGACGCCTTCGATCCCCCACTAAAGACAGACTTCGGGTGCACATCCCGCCCACCCCCCACCGCGAGAGCGTAGACGCCTTCTGGAGCGAGGAAGTCACCAACGACTGGGTCACGCAGCACTCCCCTTGCAAGGTCGACGACCTCCTCCGGGAGTTCGACGAAGAGTCCGACGCCGGAGTCATCGACGTGGACATCATGCCCCGGGGCGCCAACCGCCGCAGCCACCCACCAGCCTCCCCCCTCCGCAAACCCCTCAGCAAGACGGCGCTCAAACGCGCCGAGACCGAGAAGAAAAAAGCCGAGAAGGCCCGCAAGCAAGCCTTTGACGCCTCCAAAGCCGGCTTCGCGGAGGATTTCTTCAAGACCCTCGACAATGCCGTGAACGACGGCCAAGTCCAGAAACTCGCCGCCACGACCGGAGGCGTTGAGATCGTGTGGAGCAAGACCCTGCAAACCACCGCCGGCCGCGCCACCTGGAAGCGAGTGACGCCCGGCAAGCAGCAGCCGCAGCCGCAGCCGCAGCAGCGCGAGTCCGACCTCCCCGGATCCGAGAAGGACACCCCCACCAAAGCTGCCAAGCACTACGTCAAGATCGAGCTCGCCGACCGGATCATCGACAGCGAGGAGCGCATCATCAAGACGGTGGCGCACGAGTACTGCCACCTGGCCAACTACATGATCTCGGACGTGCACGACAACCCGCACGGGGAGAGCTTCAAGGCGTGGGGCCGCAAGTGCATCGCGGCGCTGCAGGACCACCCGGTGTACGGCGGCGGGCGGGTCGAGATCTCCACCAAGCACAACTACAAAATCGACTACAAGTACGTGTGGAGCTGCGTCGACTGCGGCCAGACCTACGGCCGGCACTCGAAGAGCATCAACCCCGTGCGGTCGCGGTGCGGCCGGTGCCACGGGCTGCTGCAGCAGATCAAGCCCAAGCCGCGCAGCGTCTCGCCGCGGAAGAAGCAGCCGCTGTCGCTGCTGCCGAATGCGCGGGGGCTGCTGGCGGAGGTGGCCAAGGTGATGGACGGGGTGGCAGCTGTCACGACGCTGGATGAATCCGACTAGCCCGTGCACTGCATGTGGAAAACTAATAGTCTTGATGGCGTTTCCTTTGGTGCTCAGTTTCTTAGCGGTGATGCATTGGTGTATTTATTTCGGGTTGATTTTGTATTTAATTGTGGGTGCTGCTGACCTGGTGTCAGGGCATGCTCACTAGCTCAATGTATAAAGACTCTTTCTTGCAATAGTGGAATGTCCAATTATTATTAATATTTCAATGTCGGATGATTCAATTCATAACTAACCTAGGTATCGATCTATCTATCTATACACGGGACAATCGCGCCGCTAACTATTTGTCTGCATAACATGATGCTTCTTCCTTCTTTCCTTATCCTTCAGTCCTGTCATTCCCAGCATTCAGTACATTCCACCCATCCCGATCACCAGAATATCCAATATCCAAAGCCCATCCCCCGACCTTCCCCTTTCCCCTTCATCTTAAGACAAGAGGAGATAAATCAAACAAAAAGCCCCCACTCCACAACCTCCAACCCGCGCACCAACTCCGCCACGACCCCCTCGCCCACCTCAAGTTCCCTCCTCAACCCCGCGGCATCCCCCCGCTCCACAAACTCCTTCTCGGGCACATTGACCAACACCAACAGATCAGTCTCCTGCTCGACCAGCCGCACCAGCAAAAACCAGCACTGCGTTGTCGTCGTGCCCGTGCCTGCCAGTTCCCCACTCGACCCAGCCTCAGCCCCTGCTTCTGGTGCTCCCGGTGCTCCCGCTACCACCCTCTGCTGCTGCTGCTGCTGTTGTAGCAGTGACCCCCTCCCGCCGCCCAGAGGGGAAGTAAACCCCACCCGCCCGGCATAAGCAGCCACCTCGCCGGCAAACTTGCGGAGCGCCACGCGGGCGGGCGGCTGGAGGATGGCCAGCGTGTCGGCGGGATCGCAGATGTCGAGGAGGTGGTGGAGGGCGGCGGCGCGGTTGAGGGCTTCTTGGTCGGGGGCGGGGCCGGGTGGGGGGCTGGGATCGGACAGGAGGCGCGGGTGGGCGTGCAGGGTGGCTTGGGCGACGGGGTTGGGGACGGGTTGGTTGAGCTCGATGATCAGGGAGGAGAGCGTGGTCGGGGAGAGGTAGAGTTCTTGGTGGTCGGGGATTTCGCGGAGGGTGCTTTTTCGGGGGGGAGGTGTTAGCCAGGGGTTTTGCGGTTAGGGGATACGAGGGGGGTTTGGGGGGCGGGGCAGAGGCGACTCACCTCGCGTCGATCCAGCCTTCGGGGATGATGCCTTGGATGGCGCCTCCGTAGAGGGGTTGGGGGGTGTAGGTGGGCATTGTTCGGGGAGGATTGGTTCGGGTGGGGGGTTGTTGTGGAGGATGGGGATTTGGTGGTTGTGTAGTTATGAGCGTAAGAGTATGGTGTAGTGTCTGGGAGATTGAAGTATTTATGTGTAGTGTAGTGTAGATGTTTGGTTAAAAGGTCAGTTGAAGGAACAAAGCTAAGCTGCGGAAAGCTGGGATAGCAGAACTGCACATGATAGCGGGGCTGCGGGGGTTCTTGCGCTTGCGGCCTGCATACATGACTAATTATGCTCAGCCTTGTGACTCACTGATCTATAAGTCACTGCGAATCAACAACACTCAACTACACCAGCCACCGGGACTCATATCATGACTCAATGCTTTATATTTCGAACAGATGGCGTCGCAGACTGCTGTATCTTACTCATTCTAAGGCTAGACTTCTATTTACTCATTCTAAGGCTAGACTTCTACCGCCCCCGTCATAACCTGACCAACCTATATAAGTTATCGTCAACAACACCAGCCATATCGTGACTCAACGCTTATATCAAAAATATAGTGCTATCCTGCTCACCTAAAGGCTAAACTAACTGCCTAAAGAAGACTAACTCGCAACGACCGCCATAGTGCTAGCATATCATGACTCTACACTAACTGTCCAGTCCAGTCAAGCTCAACTCCTGCCCTGAAAGAAAGGCAATATTGGTGGGATGAGTGATGGATGTGCACAGTACAGTACAATGCACTGATAAGCCCCCCTCTGCACGAGAGGATGTCGGAACTTGGAAGAAGGGAATATTTGGTAGGCTGGTGCTCGGTTGTAGATGCTGCAGACTCGGCAAAGCATTCAACAAGCCGATCGCAGGGCTCGGCAAGCGCTTCCGCAGTCCCCGAGGCTTAGCCCTAAGCATAAACCGCCGGAACCGGAACTATGGGCAGAGTCCGAGGTCGACAGACGCCTCATGCACAAGCACTACACTACTCGCCGATGTGATTCCAATGAAAGGGTCACTAGGTACAGATAATACTACCTAGAATCTGTTAGTAGTCAGAGATATAAATATACCGAGCAAGATCACTCGACCTAAGTTACGAAAGCGAAAGTGTCTTTTCACGTCTCGTCTTACAAGGAGGATGTCTCCATACTTCGGATCGGCAACACAGCCATGCAGCCGACTTACTGTATGTAAAATCCGGGGTCGTAATTTATGTACCCTCTAATAGACCCCTGCCCTGCGCCGGCGCCATCCCAGTTTCTCATGCCTAAGTTACCACATACAACAATCCATGAGTTGAATTTGTTCTCCTCCTCTTCCTCTTTCGTTCCCTCTAGCCCACGAAGTGCGAACATAGCGGGACATCATCACCATGTCCTTCATCAGACAGCAGCGCCCCCACCACATCCTCCGTTCCCTGCATACGTCCCCACCACCACCACCACCACCCGCACGAGTCCAACTCGCCTACGAGCTCCATCACCACCACCGCCCACCACCGCGCAGCAGCAGCAGCAGCAGCAGCAGCAGCAGCCCCTCGACATCCCCAATTCTCTTCCTCCATGGGTTTCTCGGCTCGAAGCGCGAGAATCGGCTGATTAGTAGGCAAGCACTCTCCCAGAAACTCATTGGTTCCATGGCTCCTTGCGTCTCTTCTCCCCCGTTTTTCTCGTCTTGCATTGTAACCACTAGTTATGCTATACCTTTTTCGATAATACTGGAACACCCATGGTTTCTAACACGAGTCCTTAGACAACTGGCCAAGGATACCTCCCGAGCAGTCTATGCATTGGTATGTTCCCTCCCTTCCCTTCTGAGAGCAGAATCGCATGTTGCCATTGAGTGAGTTCGCGTTGAATTTCAATCGAGAATCATCACCTAGCCATACCCCAAACCGTAAGACAATTCCAGCGAAACTGACACCGTGGGAGACAGGATCTGCGCAATCACGGCGACTCCGGCCACCATCCGAAGCACGACTACATGGAACTGGCGCTCGATGTGCGAAGCTTCATCGAGAAACACCGCATTCGAGAGCCGACTATCATCGGGCATTCGATGTATGTGCGCGAAATCTCGTTCCCACCGCGCCATTCTTCAGTAGTTGATCCAATGTTTCTCCCATGCTCATAGGGGAGCGAAAACAGCTATGACCCTGGCGCTGGAATCCCCCAACCTCATCAAAGATGTCGTGGCCATCGACAACGGTCCCATTCATCTGCCGCTACGATCGGATTTCCTAAGGTATCTGCAAGGTCTGGCCCGATTGCAAGAGGAGCGGATCACCAGCCATCGGCAAGCCGATGAGATTCTGGCGGCATATGAGAAGGTACATTGTTTCGTCACCAATAACGTTTGTTCTTGTTCCCGTCCAGAGACTGACGATCTCTTGTCCATCTCATGGTTCAGGACCCCGCCATTCGACTCTGGCTCATCAGCAACCCCGTGAAGAAACCAAATTCGCCATCCCTTGACCTGCGAATCCCCGTGGAGATCCTGAACACGGCCATGGGGCCCCTGGGCGACTTCCCCTACAGGGAGACCCAGGACGGAGCCACGCAGTTTCACGGGCGTGTGCTCTTCCTGAGAGCACCTCGGAGCCATTATATCCCGGAAACGGCGTTTCCGACGATATCGTCGTTCTTCCCAGCCGCCAAGATCGTGAACATCGATAGTGGTCACTGGATCGTTCAAGAGAAACCGGAGGAACTGCGGCAAGGTACGTTGGTGCTTCCCCTTCCCAAGCTAGCCCTCGATATGTTCGCCTGGAGCCGAATGCGCGATACTGACGCTTAGTCCTTCGATATAGCTGTTACAGAGTTCTTATCATAGCCTAGAAAAGGTACCGTCCGGTGCTGATGGGCTTTGCATGTGAGATGATTCTGCGGACCTATATGCGAACCCTCCTTGCAGACTCGACCCAACAGCGTAAACCTTTGTGCATACGAGGCCGCGCATTCACAAGAGCCGCAAGATACACTTTGCAAGCCGGCCCCTGTAACACCATTCTCAATATGTCGTGTCTAGATCGCTGTCCAGATTAGGCCAATAGATTCCCTGCATTTGTGTATCAGTCAAGAACTCGTCCAGCTGAGCCGGATAAAACTCGGCCTGTGACAAGAATGCGCCCATAGAGGGCTCCATGAAGACGGCGCTGCGCCCACCAGCAGCCTGCTGCGTCATAAGTAGAGGCGGTCCGACGTCCGCAATGGACGCGCGCGGCTGGATAGCGGAAACGCTCTGATGAGCCTCGACACTTGAATGCGGTCCCTCGGTGATAGCGTCCTAAGTTGAAGGACATGGTTCACCGGCGGATGTAAGACTCTGTATATCGGTCTTGATCCCATCCAGGTGTTGACAGGAATGCCTCGCGGGGTAGTTCCCAGCATCGCGGAGACTTCCAAGCAGGTGACTGGCGAATTCGAACTTCTGTCGATCCTCTTCAGGACTATCGGCGAGCAGACTCGCGATCGCCAGGATGGTGGCAGCGGAGAACAGCTGCTGGGTCGTAAAGCAGTCGAACGTCCGCACCGACCCTTCGCTCCAAGCTTCGGTGATGATCTTGAACGAGTCTCGCGCGCACTGGATACATGCTTCTGCTAACGTTCGTGTATCGGTGAGGAGATGATCCATGCTCGGTGAATCTACCCCAGCCGTCATCCGAACGCGAGTCACGTAGAGGAGGACAGGGCGAGTGGTCATGATCAAACACTGGAAGGGTCAGTCGGGTCACTTTCTAGGTAGAGAAAGAATCAAGCCAACCTGGTTGGAGGAGAGGTGGAGGTCCATCGTAGCGGGTCCTCGATAAGAGCCGTCTGCAGTCGCTCGCAAAGACTCTGGCATGATACGATACCATTGCCGGAGATCTTTCAAGGCACTCTGAGCCCGACCTAAGAAAGGGCGAGAGTATGTACTTCGCCCATAGAGTGTCCTGATGATCTTGTTGGTCAGCCTGGCAAGAGAGATTCTCGACGCAAGAGAGTCGGTGCACTGAAAATCCACAGCTTGGGTTTCGGTCACTTGGATCTCCTGAGGCAGATCACCAAAGATCTCCTCGTCCGAGACTGATATTGCTTGACTGCTGATAGTCGCACACTGATGATCGAGAAGATAGGAAGTCCACCAAAGTCGATTTAGGTGTTCCCGAGTACCTGCATCATGGATTCGAGAGTCCGGCACGTTGGAAGTGTAACCCCATCACGATGCAGTGCCGAATGGCGGAGCTGGCTAACAAGTATGCAGAATGACGCCTGTTGACGTGTAGCGAATACAGAGCCTAGAGCACGCTTCAGCAAAGAAAAGGAAGAAACAGACCAAAGAGAGACAACGGCGCTCATTCTGAGTTTCAGTCTACTTACCAAGATCAAACACGTCTCCACGTAGTCGGTGGTGGATCGTTCATGTAAGAGAGATGGGAGAAAGTAGATGATTAGTGTACGATTTCTACCGCTTGAGAAGCGCAGGTATATACTAAATACGTATCTAGACCTTCACCTTCCACCTCCACTGCCATTCCAAGAGCGCCCACCGCGAACAAACGACACTCACCAACCCCACTACGAGCACTGCTGCATAGAATCCCACCAACACCTGCGGTGTAGTCGTCTGCAGCAGCTCTCCTCCAATAGGCACCGTCAGCAACCCTCCAAATGCAGCGACACTGTAAATGGTCCCGTAGAAGCGACCGTACTCCTCCGTCCGACATAACTGTCCCGCACAGACCGGCGCCAGCGAGATCCACCCCCCGGATCCAAAACCAAAGATAGCAACCACAGTATACAGTGTTGCTTGATCGCGAGATCCGACTGGAATCCAGACTGCAGCCATCACTACGAGTGTCATCACCACCAATGAAAGAAGGGTGTTGAACCGGCCGAAGAGATCAGCAGCAAGACCGGGTAGCACTCGGCCCATCAGACTCATACTGTTGAGCACAGTGAGAGAGTAGAACTGGGTGTCAAGAGAGAGACCGGCGTACCGAACGTATGTTGGGAGAAGGGAGACACAACCGAAGATGATGAATTCGAAGGAGAAGACGGCGACGGCAAGGAAGCAAAAGCGCGGAGACCGAAACACCTGGAAGTCGACTAGAGCGCGATTCTGGGTACTGGCCGGAAGACGCCCCTTGACAAGGAATATTCCCAGCGAGTAGCAGGCCAGGGCAACAAAGGCCATGATACGAACGGACCAGGTCCAGCCGTACTGACTGAAGCACTTACGCAGGATGAGGGGTAAGATGGCCCCGCCTGCAGAAGAACCAGCCATGCAGATCCCCGACGCGAGCCCGCGACGACGGAAGAACCAATGACTCAAGACACTGATGGAGACGGTCGTCACGATGGCAGCAGATGTCCCTCCCAGAATACTGAGACAGAGGATGAAATGCCAGTACCTGGAGCATTGGGCGAGAAGAAGATAGAACAAGAAGCTGGCAAGGGAGCCACAAGCCAGCAGCACTCGGGGCCCATAGCGATCGAAAAGTGGTCCTACTTGAACCCCGAGGAACAGAGTCAGGAAAACGAAGATGGCGGTAATCCAACCCACATCTCGAACGCTGTAGTGAGCAAGCTGGTTGACACTGATGTAGTCTTGCACGGATCCGACTGCAAAAAGTTAATGATCGAATCGAAAGCATATGTATGATACTGAGGACACGCACTAGCTGCCTGAAACCCGAAAGAAGGAAACATAATCAAGAAAGAACCCAGGAGACAAGTCCATGCCTCGCGCCCACCCTCGGGGAAAGCCAGACTAACGGCTCCAGTGGGATTCACATCGTCGGAGGATGGCTCCGGTCCTTGGGTAAGAATATTCAGTTCTTGATTCGATGTATCGGCGTTGTGGTGCATGATCGCGAAGTAAGGCGGTAGAAACGGTGAACAACGCTGGATATCAAACCAGGGAGCCCGCGACTTGTTTTCTTTTATACTCAAAACGACAGGCGAGGAGAAGACGAACGAGAGCTTTGGGTCATGTCACCGAAGGGCGTGCTGTGGAGATCGGAGATTAGATAACGAGTTAGGCTTGTCAGTGATCGGATGTTCCTTCCGGTGGCGGCGATTTTGTGGGATACGCCGGGGTTATTGAGCAGGAGAAAAGTACTACATAGTCAAAGCTGAAAGGGAACGTGCACCATTTAAGCAGAAATTTTGCTCAAGGTAGTTGGCAAGCTGAATTCAAAAGCTAATCCTTATTGCGTATTATCACATATCGAGGAGCTCCTCAAGGTAGTCATCCAACGCTATAATCCGGAACTGACTTCCCCATTTCGCGCGGAAGTCCTTCCGGCGATAAGCATAACTAGTTACTGGAGTAAAACTGACCAACTCAACGGTCCATCCACGTCGCAGTGCTCTTTCCACCATTTTCATGAACCCACCCGAGAACTCGGCTTCCGCCGCGTCGCCCGTGGCAAGAACAATGGTGGCAGGTTCGTCTGTATCAAGCAGACTCTCCAAGATCTTCAGATGTAGAATTTCGTCCACACCCTGCTCGACCCAGCGCTCCTCCGGTCCCTCGTTCGTTTCAGAACCACTACCGGGGTCGTGGGAACCCGTCCGAAGGTTCTTTCGAAACTTCAATTGACGGGCGGTCATGTGCTTGACCTTATGCACACGATCAAGGATGTTGGTTTCGTAGCCAAGCTGTTCACCTTCACGGATGGCAGCAAACCGGTCAGACCCGACCAAGACTCGCTTGGCAGTGGGCCGCCCGCGTTCGAGAATCAAAGAAAAGTTTTGAAAGGACAACGGCAACCGCCGGATGCGCGTCTTCACAGGAATCTGCCGAGACAGCTTCATAGTATCGTGATAGCCAACCATAATCTATATCGCGTTAGTCATGCATATGGTGCTTCAGATGACGAGACATACATTAGACATATCCACGAAGACGTGAATAGGAAGGCATGGGTTCTTGTCCTTCTTACTGGCCACAGGGCGATTCGCCTGGGCAACGACATTTGCATAGTCCGGAAAGTTTTTCAACAATTTAGTCAAGAGACCAATTCTCCGCTCCGTGGCCGACTTGTAGGTATTAGGTTGAATACGTAAAGGGTCGGGATTAGGCGGGCACTTGACAACTTTCGAAGCCAAAGGCTCCACCGTCTCGTCGTATGAAGATGGTGGGGTATCGTATGGGTCGACAGAAGTACTCGCTGCACCTACTTGCGGAGGAACCAAAGAAAGGATTCCTTTTTTTGTAGTGAGGGGGGGATCGAAGACACTCAAACTGCCGTCCGAATCTGCACCCTGGTTGCTCTCACTTGAGCTCAGGTCGTGCGTAGCTTTGGTTGATGCATCGTTGTGGCGGGCCTTGCATGTTTCAGCAATGGCCTTGGCTTGCACTTTGCGGGCTCTTGAAACCCCAGAGCTAGGGATGGGTTTGGGTGGCGTCCGAGGAGGTTCTTGGTCGGCATTCACTGCCGACTTCTTCGACGAAGGGCGTTGTAGTATTTCGATCCGAGAGTTCGGTGGCGAGGATGAGGACAGACCCTGAGCTTGAGGTTCAATGTCTGCATCGGACGACAGGTTGCTGGCATCCCCCAAATAATCCCACAGCGACCCAAAATCACCAAGCCTTGGAGAGCGAGTCCCCGAGCTCAGTTGGGTTTGCTGGGAGCTTTTTGAGGTGGACTCATCCTGATTTGCTACCTCGGTAGACTGAGAAGCTGGGAGAGAATCACGGTGGCGATAAGGTGCATATGAGCTGCCGCCGCCGTAGGTAGGCGTGCGGAGAAGGTTTATCACCGCAGTGAAATCCCAGTTCGAATTAGACTCAGCAGACGATGGCATTGAAAGACTTGACGACGAAAAACAATAAAGTGTGTGGAGCAGGGAGGCTTCAACAATAGGCGCCCGAGATAGATAAGGGCGGGGTTGTTGATATCGATGGGAAAAGATAGAAAGACTGGCTGACTGAAGAAATCACACGAATCAAAAGACTATGAGAACGAGTCTGCAAAAGAAGTTGAAAGCATCAAAATGCAGAAAATCCACATGTTGGTCAAAGGACCCGTATAGAGAACGTTGGCATGGAAAGCAGGAAGGAGAGAGAGAGAGGGAGGGAGGGAGGAGAAAGAATGAGTATTCAGAAGGAGCAGCAACGGTTAGGCATGGGGCGACTCGGGCTCGAACGGGGCGGAGTCATCGGGTGGCGGTGAACAACTGTCACTTTTCTGTCCCTTTTTACCGCTTGCTTGTTATAGCGCAGGCTCAGGCTAGTCCTAAAGAAGAGTAGGTTAATTTCGGAGATGCGAAAATGATAATCCGGACTTGGCGGGCGTACACGCGCTAGGCTGTTCTCAGAAATCTGGGGATGGAGTCATGACGACGTCATGTTCCAGACTTGGATCTGGACCTCACTTGCAAAGAGGACTAAGTGGAATTCCCTGATTCTCTGCAAGCCTCGGTATCCAAAATAGAGCCAGAGGCCATCCACATCCGTCAGACTATGACGATTATCTCGATCTTGCCCCATCATTGGGGCCGGGGTAACTCCCTCATGATGACGTTCATTCGCTGGTATCTCTTCCATGGAAACGCCCCTGGATACGAAACAGAGGGCTCAGATGGCGTGTGATGGTGAATGTGGAAGATGGTTACTAGTTAGTTGAACCGACGTCATCGAGTGGTTTCTATGGGAGTCCAATGGTATATAAAGTCTCTTCATCAACCTCCTCAAACCTTTCTTCTCCATCAACCAACAGTCTCAATCAATCAACCAAGCTTCTCTACTCTCTACTACAACTTCTTTCAAGAACACCTTCCGTTCAAACAACAATCAATCAACATGTCTGACACCGGTCGCAAGGATTTCTCTACCAGTAAGTGCCTGCTGCAGCTGCGCTCCTCGCTGCGGACTTGACAACTCATGCATCTACAGAGGCCAAGGAGGAGATCACTCCTGACTCCACCAAGTCCACCCAGGACAAGGTTAAGGAGACCTTCACCGACACCACTGATCGCCTTGCTCGTGGCACTCAGTCCGACAACTCTAAGTCTACCACTCAGGAGGCTTTCGACAAGACCCAGCGCTCCCACGACAACACTGCCCACGGCGGTGCTTCCCAGTCCATGTCAGTACCCCCGATCATTGTCCGAGAAGATTATTGATACTAATTATCGAACAGTGGTGACAAGATCAAGAACGCTGTCGGCCTCGGCGAGAACTAAATCGGTTTCATAATACCCAAGTACAACTGTAACATGGGTTGCGGCGGACTTTCGGTTTCCATCATGTGAATGATTATTGCCGGAGGAACACTGGCGGCTATGGGCAGATTGTTCTTATGATTTTCATGAGTTGACGATACCAAGCCTTTGATTGTACTACTCTCACTAGGTTTAATACAATATTTAACCGAACTTTGTGCATCCTTCGTAGTTGAAAGGAGTATTCTCAATCTCATTTACCTGGCAGCAATTGTATCTCGTTCACGAACAAGTCTCTGGAGTACCCTTTCTAGCTCTTTGCATTTCGTTCGAGCTCCAGGGACATCTTCGGGTAGTTCATGGAGCACAGTTATCCTAGTTTCCAAATTCTGGACTGTCTCAAGAAGCTTAATCACGTCCGCCTCTTTTGCCATGACATCATCCAGCCGAGGTTCCTTGCCCCTGTTCCTTGAAAGAGAACTGATCTTGTCCCGATACTCACTCGCTTTCGTACTGAGCGACTTGGTATTCCGTGTCCACTCGGCCGTTAACGCTGGCAGATCAGCAGGCGTCTGAAAAGCTTCATTATTTTGGAGGTCGTCCAACTGCGCCCGCAACGTAGCCAGCTCCCTTTCCAGATAGTTTTGTAGTGCTTCCACTTTAGACATTTGCTCCTGCACGCTGAACTCCTCCGTTGTGAGGTCAATGATAGACTGACCGAGGTCCACTGCGTCGGTGCTCAATGCCCCAAGCACTGCAGTTGTTTCCGCCAGATCGTCAAGACTCTGTCTGCCGCTCTCATCAAGCGAGAGCTCTATCTCATCCAGAATTTCGATTTTCTTGGTCTCCTCGCTCTGTTCCTGAGACTTGAAGGCCTGGACAGCTTGCTCGCGTGCTTCATGCACTACCATTGCCTCTTCATCCGCCGTGTCATTGGCGGCAGCCAGGGCAAGCAAGGTCCGTAACGTGTCTTCATTCCGTTCAAATTTGGGAATTGGGTTAGGCGCATACTGCCGGCTCAGCCAGGCGTTCACATAGGCCCAGTCCTTGGCTTCAATGGCAGCTTGACGTGCCTTGGCGGGAGAGAAAAGAGGACTGTCCATGGAGAGGATGGCGATTGATAAGAGTGATTGAGATGAAATTATGCAAAAAGGGCCTCGTATGGATTGCAGATAGAGAAGAATGACGCGAAGCCAACGATCAATGCATCCATGAACTTGGTTGCCAGCTCTTTCTTCTCCGCGGGGTACGTTTGTTCCTGAAAACGCCTGACATAAGCAAACGCCCGCCGCTCCTTTTCCGCCCGCGGGCGTTTCTCCGCTTCTGTTGCGATACTCCGCAATTCTCCCAATCATCCTCAACACACAGCTGGCTCAGACGCCATTCGATCAGTCACCATGGCGAGCTATTTCCCGCCGAATGCACATCTAACGAGTCATCCATCGACAAAGACCTCTTCTCCAGTTTCCTCTCCGCTCTCTCCCCCGACCCAGCAGCGATCCAATGCGCTGTCCAACCGATTGACAAGTGTACTTTCCGCCTCGTACGCGGATTCGGACATTCGTGATGCCTTGGAGACTCTCAGTCTCCGAGGAATCCATAATACTGCAGAAGTTCGAAGGCAACTTCGTCTAGACGTTCAGAAGGAGGTTGTCGACTGCAATGCCGAGATTGTGCGCGACTTTGGAAAGGTTGCGGAGGTAAGAAGGTCCCAGGAAGCCAGAGCTGGGAGCGGAGTGATACTGACAGTATATGATCTCATAGCAACTGAAGCGGATCGGAACGGTCATCACGAACCTCAACCAAACATGTGAGGAGATGCGCAAACATATTGTTCTCGCCAAACAGGATACAACGCCCGTTCTTGAAGAGGCGTCTGCGCTGATGAGGCAAAAGACCGAGGCGGAGACCAAACAGCAGCTGCTCGATGCGTTCACACAACACTTTGTGGTCCCGGAGGAGAAACTCCTGGTATTGACGGCTGCAGAGGAACCGATCGACGACCACTTCTTCGAGGTCCTTGCCCGTGTGAAGCAGGTGCACCGGGACTGCGAAGTGCTTCTGGGCGGGGAGAACGAGCGACTCGGTCTGGAGCTCATGGAAAAGAGCACCAGAAGCCTGAACTCCGCCTACCAGAAGCTCTATCGGTGGGTCCAGAAAGAGTTCCGGTCTCTCAATCTGGAAGATCCTCGCATTAGCAGCTCCATCCGGCGCGTTCTCCGCGTGCTGGCGGAGCGACCCAGTCTGTTTCACAGTTGTCTGGATTTCTTCGCCGAGGCTCGGGATTATGTTCTCTCTGATGCCTTCCACTATGCTCTTACGGATGCAGTTGCCGGGGGTGGCGGTGACCATCAAGTGAAGCCGATCGAGTTTTCTGCCCACGATCCTCTGCGCTACATTGGAGATATGCTGGCTTGGGTGCACTCAACCACCGTTTCGGAGCGGGAGGCCCTGGAATCCTTATTTGTTGACGACGGCGAGGAGCTCGCCAAGGGCATCCAGGCCGGTCTAAGTAGTGAGCCGTGGTCACGCATCGACGAAGACCAAGAAGTCACCTTCGACGGACAGAAAGCCCTCAGCGATCTCGTCAACCGTGACCTGGTCGGCGTCTCACGGGCCCTTCGCCAGCGAGTCGAATTGGTCATCCAAGGCCACGATGACCCCGTTACATGCTACAAGGTGGTCAATCTCCTCTCCTTCTACCGAACCACCTTCGCCAAGCTCCTTGGCTCCCAATCCAATCTGGCCGAGCTCCTCGAGACTCTGGAGAGATTCACCTTCCGCCATTTCGAAACCCTCATGCAGGAGGAAGTCGGCAGTCTTTCGACCGACCACTCGGCCCTCGCCCCGCCAGACGATCTCTCGCCACCGCAATTCATCCAAGACGCCCTTGAAACGCTCACCCTTCTCATGAAATCGCACGACATCTCCTTCGGCGCAGAGGAACTACCCTCCTCCCCCTCCGGCAACAACAGCAACAGCACCCAAGACCCCACGCCCAACAGATTCACCCCAGTCCTCCGCTGTGCCTTGGACCCGTTCCTCGACCTCGCCAAATCCACCGCCCAGGACCTCCCTCCCACCCCACGAACCATCTACCTCACGAACATCCACCTCGCCACCCGCGCAGCCCTCACCCCGTACCCCTTCGCCAGCGCCACCCACCTCGCACCCCTCAGCGCGACCCTCTCCGCCCTGCGCATGGATCTCCTCGCCATCCAACACAACTACCTCCTCACCGAATCCGGCCTCCAGACTCTCCTCACAGCCCTGGAGCCCTTCTCTCCTCCGTCCGCCACCAAAACCACCGACCCAGCCACCCAACAAGCCCAACAAGCCCAACAGCAGCAGCAGCAGCAGCAGCAGCCCCAACTCTCCGACATCGCCCAGATCACCAGCCTGCCCGCCTTCCAGCCCGACGCCCTCATCCTCACCAGCCAGCAGCTCGACGATTTCTTGCCGTCGGCGCTCATGGACGCCACGGATCATCTGAAGCGGGTGCAGAGCGCGACGTTCGTGAAGAGCGTGACCGAGGAGGCGGTCGAGGCGTTCTGTCGGGACTTCGAGTTCGTCGAGGGGATGATCATCGGGGCGGATGAGGCGCGGAGGAGCTCGTTGGCCAAGGGTGGTGATGGTGGTGACGGTGTGAATGGGGCGGAGGAGACGGATGCAGACGAAGATGGTGAAGAAGACGGGGCGGGCGAGACGGAATGGGGGCTGAGGAAGTTGTTCCCGCGGACGACGGGCGAGATCCGGGTTTTGCTGAGCTAGTAGATACTCGAGAGGCAATGTGTGCGCAGCGTGTGTTGTATATATGTGTCGATGTACGTACTCTCTGGTCTGATTTGTTGGAAGCGTAAATAGACATATACGTTTGTTGATGCGAGTACTAGGATTGTTCTCTCGGCAAGAGACCCCCAACTTAGATAGAGGATCTCTCAAGCCCATTTCCACCCAAGTTCCCCACCAGATTCGTCCGTCCCCTTCCAAAGCCCTAACCCTGTCTCACCATGATCCCGTACGGATCCCGATCCTTCTCACTAACCGCCACCTCGCACGAGCCATCGGCAAACACCTCCTTCCACTCCTCCTCCGCATCCTTCTGCTGCTGCAGCGCTTCCTCCCTCTGCACCCGCCAGGTCGCCTCCACCTCCGTGGCCAACTTCTCCCGCATCACGGCCCGCAGGTACCCGCGCTCGGTGTTGGAGTGCGCCAGCGCGACGACCACGGACCCGCGCTCGATGGCCGCCAGCGCCTCGTGGTGGCTCAGCTCGCCCGTGAACAGCAGATCGGGGATCGGGGCCTTCTTCATCAACACGCCCGACCCGGAGCCGGGGCACACGCCCACCGTGCGGATCTGCAGGGTATCCACCGAGGCGCCCTGCGGGATGGCGACGGGGATCCCGCCGGGGAACCCGACGCCCATGGCGATGCGGTCGATGATGGCGGTCAGCGGTTCCGGGTCCGCGAAGGTCACGATGCGGCCCATGCCGGCGGTGGCCTCGATGCCCTCGGGGAGGGGGGCCGGGGACGGGAGGATGGTGTGGCGGGTGTGCTTGGGGACGCTGGTGGCCGGGGCCGCCGGTTGCGGGGCGGGGTAGATCGGGTGGGAGTACGTGGCGGAGGAGGACGGCGTGAGGGTGGGCTTGGTCGGCGTGGTGGGCGTGAGGGCGCCGGTGACGATGTCGCAGAGCCAGTCGGCCATGCCGCCGGGCGTCGCGTCGATCGCCGTGTGCGGGGAGTACACGCTGATGCCTTCGGAGGCTAGGCGGAGGAGGGTCTGTTGTTGCGGGTCGCTGAAGGTGAGGGATTTGAGGCCGCGGAAGATGATCGGGTCTGTATGCGCGATAAGGGAAGGGGGGTAGGTCAGTTGTGGAGGAACGAAAGGGTTTCTAGGCACGGATACGGGGAAAGCGTACGGTAGGCTACGACGATGGAGTCGCGGCGTGCGATGGCCTCGTCGGCGACGGCTTTGGTGAGGTCAATCGCGAGGAGAACGGAGTTTTTCTGGCGGCGCGATGCGTTGAAGGGGGCCTCGAGGAGTACTGCGCCATTGGCTCTGTTAGTGGATGGAGGAGGCGTGGGGATGAGGTTGATGGAGGGAGCTCACGGCCGGTGTTGTCCCAGCTTTTGTCGGCCAATGACTCAGGGTAGCTATGCGAAGAAGGATTCGTGTCAGATAACGGAGTGCGAGCCCGAGACAAGATCACATACAGCTTCCTCATGGAGCTCACGACAGCCTGGGTGAACGGCGATGAGGCGGGGTTCAAAGAAGCAGCCATTGTGGAATAAAGACGAGACGACGATCGCCGAAACAGAGAGTTCATAGACACTGTATGAGTCGAACCAAGTATGGGATGTTCCGGTGCGTGTTGCTTCTTGATATGACCTGAATTGAGCTTGTTCACAATTTTTTTTTTCCGTTTGTTCTAGATCAATGAAGCTAGAGGAGTTAAGAGGAGGATCAATCTCGCAAGAAGCCGAGGATGAGCTGGCGCCACAACCGCACAGACGCAAGCTAACCCCAAATGCGTACTAGTTGCCCACACCAGCCACAGCCGGGTTTCGCTGACCAATATCGCCGTGCAGAGAAGAAGGTCTCAGTGGAGGTTCCGTCATCCTACATCGGAAGAAGCATCACCGCCCGCGTGAAGTTTACCGCCAAAAAAAAAGCCCAAGCCCAACTGCATCATTTCATCCCATCGCAACACATCATAGCCTCGAAGGAGTACTTTCTTTTTACCTAATAACAACCACAACAACAACAGCCTCCCTCTTTCTCGACTCTCTCCCCTCTCCCCTCTCCCCTCTCCCCCTCCTTCACACAGCACTACTTGATGTACTCCCGCACCACCTTCTCGCTGAGCAGAAGTTGCCGCTATCTTCTCCGCACTCCGGGCCTCCCTCCGAAGTCGACTTTTTCCCTCTCCGCGCGCTCGTTCTCCGCCGTCCACGCAGCCATGGCCGACGCGACCTCCGGTGTCACCGCCGACTTGCTGAAGAGCAAGCTCTTTGATCAGCTCCAGGCGCAACACGTGGAGATTGAAGATCTGTCGGGTATGTCCTCTTGTTGAACCACCCCCCCCCCCCCCCGGTTTCAATCGTTGCTGATTAAATTCTGCTGCGTTCCCCGCGTGCGGGATTCTTGTGCTTTCTCGAAATTGATGATGGATCTCGAATTATTAACGACTTTTTTTTTTTCTTCGATTATAGGTGGCTGTGGCCAGGCTTTCCAGGCGGTCATTGTCTCTCCCCAGTTCGATAAGAAAACCATGCTCGCCCGGCACCGCTTGGTCAACTCGGTCCTCAAGGCCGAGATCGCTGCTATCCATGCTTGGACGCCCAAGTGCTACACCCCCGAGCAGTGGCAGGCTCTGCACCAGGGCTGAGAGAGGCCTTTGTCCGGTTTGGAGACTTTTGGGTTGCAGCCGAGACTACGGGCGTCTTCGGCGATGGAAGGTATATTCTGGGTATCCATCAACTCGTACAAGGGGTAGAATCTTGTACACGGCTATAATCTGTGGGCGTCGGAGAGGGGTGTTCCATGTGCGAGGCTTTGCACACTGCCGGCCATGTCTAAAGTTCTGCTATGGTTGCGAGAAGGAATCTATCATGAATAAATATTATACGGTTGTCCGCTTGTATAACAGATTTCTATAGTTACAGAATAGATTGCCCGCGTCACGCCGTTCGGCTCGCTTAGCCCAGCACCTTCTCAGCCGCGGAGACTGTGTATAACACATCAGTAAATGAAGAGTATTGCGTGTGGAAATCTGTAGTGTAGACATACCGTTGACACCGATGTTGTCGGGCTCCACGAAGGCCTCCTTGACCTTGCCATTCTCGACAAGCAGCGCGTAGCGCTTGCTGCGGTTGTTTCCGAAGATGGAAGCGCTGTCGAAGGTAACATCAAGCGCGTCGGAGAACTTGCCAGTAGGGTCACCGAGGAACCGGACCTGACACAGGCTCAGATTTTAGTTGGCCTGTTTGACATGATGAGAAAAGATAGTGTGTGTACTTACGCCGCTCTTGCCAGAGGCATCAAGAGACTCGCCCCAAGCCTTGGTCCTGTGCGCGGAATTAGCTTACTATCCAAACCCTCACCAGGTTGCTAACTTACACAAAAGGATCATTGACGGCAACAACAAACACCTGGCCGGCCTCCTTCAGCTTGGGGTGGTTGATGTAACCGGGCACGTGGGTGCTGGAGCAAGCGGGGCCTACACAACACGACCGGTCAATATCGTTCCTCCGTTCCGACATGGTGTATAGCTATGCTATAGCTATGCTGCAGATGACTAGCTCTGAACTCAATTTGGGGATGAAGCCCGAGGAAGTCATGCGTGGCTAGCAAGGTTTCAGGCGCAAGAAAAACCGGGAATGACACATACTGAAAGCGGCGGGGACACCAATGATAACTCCCTTGCCCTTCAGCTCCTTGGCGAGGTTGACTTTGTTGCCGGGGGAGTTCTCGACCAGGACATCAAGGTCGGGGATGGCATCGCCCTTCTGAACAAACGCCGGGGCGGTGTTGTGGAACAGCGCCCTCTGGGACAGGACGCGAGGAACGCCAGCGGTCAAACGGCGAGCAGCGAACATTGTGGATTGACGAATTGACTGGATCGGTTGAATTGCGGGGGGGAGGTTGCTTGGGTTTGATGTTTCAAAATTGCCACTACCCCTGACCAGAGTTGGGGTACAAAGTTTGTCGGATAAAAGAGGGGGAAAGGAGAGGAGATGAAGGAGTTGGGAGGGAATTGTTCCTGAGGAGCGAGAGTGAGTGGACTGGGCAGCTCCCCAATCCCGCCGGGCGGAACATTATTATTTCGTCATGGTCGCTTCCGCCTGCAGCTTAGCAGCGCGCCCGGACGTCAGCCCTGATCGAGGGTGAATAACCAGCTTCCGTCATACTTTGTTACACTCACTTATTGATATGATCAATACGGAGTACAATCGATCCTTACCTGATGGTACTGCACAAAGTATCGTCTAGGCACCCCGTCCGGCCGCGCTGCGAGGAATCGTTCCACCACCTTAAACTGCAAGAACTGATGAGTTCCAAGTTGATCCAGTTACACGCCTGCGAGGCCTTCCACGGACATGTATGCAGACTCTAAATCACGTATATAGGAAGTTCTGCCGGTTTTTGAAATACTGTAGACTGCACTTGTATTTGTATGTAAGAATCCAGTGCACCTTCTTGATATGGTAAGGCGCAACCGCCCCACCTCCACCGCCTCCACACCGCCAAACCGCATAACGTTAGGCCGGTGGCTTCTTGTAGAATGATGAACCCGCTAGCATTGGAAATTCATTGAAGGACAACCGCGAAAAGAATATAGTAAACCTTGACACACATAACAATGTGAAGACAGGATCCATATCAATTCTGTAGGCGAGCTTTATGTAAGGGTAACCTCCGCCGACCAAAGACTTGTAACTCTGTGTAATCTGCTAGGAAGCTGGCATGGATGAGATCTGGCTCAGGGTAGACTGTAGACTATCAGCAACATGAAGCGACAGAGAGAACAGAACTGACCTTTGGTACGCAAAGTAGTCGCACAGTCAATAACAATCCAATCTTGAATTTTGCCGTCCTGTATCCAGCCATAGTACGCTCCTCCCTTGTGGAACCTCGAGACATGCTCGTCAATCTGCCTATGATCACGGAGGAACTCGATGGCCCACTTCTTCTCAGGTATGTAGAAATCCACTCTGCCATCCTGCGTTCTGGACCACTCCGAGCAAATTGGAACTGCCCGCCCTGTGATCGATTTGAACGCCTTATAGAATTCGTCTTGGTACTGAGCTTCCACAGCACTATTTTTCGCTGCGCTGGACATTTTCTTCCCCCTAGAGGAGCTTCGTAAAGATGTGCCAGAAAAGTGACGGAGTGTCTGAATACAAAGTTCTTGAAGCGTATTAAATTCTGAGGGCAGAGAGGCTGGCTTATAGCCCAGGTTTCGTTCGACCCACCTAGTTGTGTCAAGGCTATTTCCAAGGAGGTAATATTCAGCAGGAACTTACTTCTCGTGCAGACGTGACGGAAGAACAACCACTTCTTTGCCAAGGGGGGCAGTGGCATCAAGCACGATGGTCTTATGGATCCAGCCCTCCACAAAACACTGGCATATTCCTTTATTCTTCTTGTCCCAGTCAATGCTTCCTTGCTCCGCAATATCTTCAAGGACATCGGCAGCTTCAGGTGTCAATCTAGGGCCTTTCGGAAAAGAGCGAGCAATAGAGCAACGTCCGAGATACGTCCAAACTTCTTCTTCTTCTTCCAAGCAGGAGATAACATGCTGTTTCGTCACCACGGGTAATTCCTCATGTGTGATTGGGCTGCGATAGCACTGAAGTCTAAATCAATCATAGAATTCAATTCACACTCGACCCAAGATGACTGCCAAGATGGATCGTGGACAGAACATACTTGATAGATGTAGGATAATATCCCGTCTACCGCTCCGGGATGTCCATTGGTAAAAGAGAATATATAGTCACGGGCTTCCTCATGTAGAGTAAATCTGTCGTGATACTGGTATTTGATCCTTCGGGAAACAACGTCTTCGAACTCGGGCCTGGTGAAGAACAGGCCAAATTGCGGGGAGCCTGGAATTTGTTGCGGAGTGATGGTAATATGTTGGCTCGTGGTAAATTCGGCTGGGGTAAAGGAACCAGGCTCGACGCCGGTGGTTGGACTCCCGTAAAAACAGACGAGGCAGATTCGCATGTCTCTCCTTTGAATACCATTCAGTTGTTCCTTGATAATCTCGCCCCAAAATATGTCATCTTTGTATGACGCCTGTGCCTCGTCAACAAGAAGCAGAGAGTTCGAAGCGGAAAAAACTGCTGAATTCAACTTTGGGTAGCGATCCTTGAGCTTAAGCTCCAACAGATCCCAAGCGTGATCGTAATCATTGGACGCGAATTCATGAAGGTATGGCCCCCATGTGCTCATAAGAAAGACGTTCCAGCCATCCTTAATCAGACGATCGCGAAGCAGGCGAGCAAGCGTTGTCTTTCCGCTCGCAGGAGTACCCCGTACATGGGTGACTAGATTGGATTTGACAAGGTCGGCAAATGCCGAAACTGTGTCCTGTCGAGGACAGACGTTTGGGTCCGGCACCTTCGGCGTAACTACGACCGTGACACCATGTTACTTTGGATATGCGAGCAGTACAAACAGAATATAACCTTTGGATACTTCAGTGGTCCCAGCGTGCTGTTTCTCCTTTACTAGATCACTGACGGACGGCGAACCTTCGGACGGACTCTCGAAATCGCCATGCATATCAAGTGTATGACCGCATTTTTCGCATAGATCATGTTGGCTGACTTGCTTGGACTTGTCAAGATAAACGGGATAGATGCCTCGTTCGCAGGGGCATGGTAGTCTTATATTCCCTGATGTGAGGGAATCGTTACACTTCCCTGCAGCCATGATTCGAACAGTCAACAGCGTGGATGAGCACGATGGTACTGGGCTGTAAGTGCTGGCGGATTGCATGTCGGATCGTGTGTCGTACTTGTAGCAGTGTGTCGAAGTATGGGTGCTGAGAACCTCTACATGAGGAGGAAGGAAGTGGTCATGAATTCAACTGCTTTATCCGATCGTTCGTTGTGGTCCATATGCAAAAGTCAGGAGGAATGATGAGACAAAGGAAAGAAGCGCTAATCAAGCGAAACTGGCCACCATTGGCTGGGCTCAGTACTAGGCCGCCGGCGGGGAGTGACAGGAGCTTTAAGCGGTTAGAGATGCAGAAGGTGCCCGTCAAGGCACGAGTTCCGCAGTGGGTCTAGGAGATAAATAAGGAAAAGGCGGTAGATGGTCCACAGTGGGAAAGACGCTGAGAAATGTAATGATTCACACTTTTCACTGGATGTGAATGGATGTGAATGAGTATGAATGAATATGAATGAATATGAATGAATATGAACAGATGTGAATGGATGCGTGGATTTGGCAAACCAGTGAAGTAATAACCTACAAAGTACAGAGTATAGGCGGACGATAAACAAATTGCGGCGACCGGCAGAACCACCAACAGATATAGGGACGCGGGAGACAAAGAAAAGAAACGCGACTATAATACAGTGGACTACTTATGCCAATTTGCAATAGCCCTTATTCTGCCGGCAGTATGCTTCCCTATCAACCCCGGGCATAGTTAGAACCCTAATGTAACCTTCGGCCCCTAAATAACCCTAAGACCCTAATATGATTCCAAGTACTTGGTAAGTACTTACTAAGTATTGTACTATAAAATTGGTGTGACTTGTAATAATAAATTACTGTATACTAAGCCTATCCGATGTTTAATTTATTTTAGTTATGTGATGATCACGTGTCGGGACTGAAATCACAACCATCCCTTATCTGCAACCACAGAATTTGTCTTCACATTGTTATGTGTATCAAGGTTTACTTCTTTGCAGTTGTCCTTCAATGAAATTTCTAATGATAGCGGGGTCGTTACTCTTACAATATGGCCCTACACAGTAGTGGACATCATCTTGCTTCATGCCTGACAATCACCTTCTCCTCGGGAGGACTGTCCTGAAGAACCGCGTTAGAGACTTGTGTCTGTCTGGTATTGGACTGACTGACTAGCTGTGACAGCGGCGATTCGTAAGGGTTATCAATCATATTTATTGGCTCAAATGGGGTATTGCATGGTTTTATTCGATCTTCTCTTCGTCTTCTTCTCCCTCTCTGGCCCTGTCGGCTATCGAATTATTATTCAGCGAGGTTCGGCGAGGGATCGGCAGCCGTTGCCGAATCCCGTCAACCTCCCCTCACTGAATGGATCCCCGATCTTCATCATGTTTGACGATCATAATGGAGGTGGGTGAAATAAGAGACAGGAAAGACGGGAGAGGGACTGAATCACATATATTGTAGTCGATTGATATACTGAGTAGGTTGGAATTTTTCGGTCATTCTGATGGCTGATGCCATCGCATTCCTAGCTTCGAGCCTAACATACTCCATACTGTCTGAGATTTCCCTCCCCCCCCTCTTCTCTTCCTCCAGACAGTAATCATTTATCTTCGTCGGAGCCGAAACGAGACACCAGTCAAGGCAGTGCTGATTTCTGCCCAGGTGATCGTGGACGCACAGGTTAACGGCCCCTCCCATCGGCACCAGCCTATCTCCATGTCATCCCCCCCATCCTGCCCATCCTTCCCATGCAGCTCGTCTGCAACCGTTCAGGCGCACTGACAGCTTCCAACCGGCTTTCCCGCCACAATTGTTCGCCAAATCGCGCGCTTCAGGTATTTATTTTGCTTTTTCCCTTTCCTCTTCCTCTTCCAACCACGTTTCGTGATCTTCTCTCCCAATCCTGGTTTTTGTCGTTTCGTCTGTCCAGTGACGTTGTTTAGTCTGTTGAGAGAGTCCCAGTTGGGTTGGCCCATCTTGAGTTGTCCTTCGTTAGCTCCGAGGCTCTAAAATTTTAGTGAGGGTTAGAATTCTTGTCTACCCCTCCTATCTCCTTGCTTTGGGGGGGGGAAGGAATCCAAGCCATTTCGGGCATATCAAAGCCTGGCAAATACGCAAGAGGGGGGAGGGAATTGAAAACAATGCGATGATCATATATTATTATTTGGTATTGTCTGGGGTCGAGGATTCTGATGAAGGGGATAGTATAGTACTGTATGTACATTGTCAAGGAGATCAATAGTCTGAATGACTACCTGACCATCGGATGCTGTGGCTAGTGACCTACTAATGAGTTACTGCCTGTTACTCTTGGGGCAACCCACTTTCCAGGCTACTACAATGAACTACTACTACCAAAAGTCTACTGGCGAGGTATATAATGCCAAATGGGGGAAACTGCACATCCAGCGGTCCAGCCGATAGTATAGATGATGCTAGTGATGATAATGATGATCTTCTCGAGCACCAAGACAAAGAAAAAAAAAGATAGATAAATATATCAAGTGAAATAATTATTTCCCCCTTCTTAGACATCAAAAACACCTACTACTTCTAGGTACGGTACAACTTCTCCCTACCAAAGCCAACGCGCCCGCCGCCGCCCGGCCAAATCAAGTCAATGGTTTCGAACCCCAAAAAAACAATCCCCCCTCTTCTTCCTAAAGATTGACTGACTGACTGATTGATGGACTGCCAGTCTGCCAGTCTGCCAGTCTGCCACAACCACAACCCAGTCCCACCTTCAAACTAAAAACCCAGCGGATTAACTAATAGTAATTCATCTCCAGTCCCAATTCCTACCATCCCTTCAACTTACCTCCACCACACCACTTACCTATCCATCTGTTGCGCCGCCGCCCATTCGGCCACTCGGACGGAGGGTCTAAAGTCGAGTCTCCAGTCCATCCATTGCTATTCTCTTTTTCCCCTTCTCTCTTTGCCTTACCCACACCCACCACTCCCACCACTCCCACCTCCCCCCCCTCCCCCATTCCTCTTTTTTTTATTTTTTTCCCCTTCTCCCTTTCTTCTTCTTCTTTCCTCTATCTTGATTGTGTCTTTCATTTTTTTCCTATTCCTTTTATTTATTTTTATTCTCGGCTCGTCGCCGATAGTCATATTTTCTTACTTCTTTGCGATCTTTGAATTGAGCGCCCGACTGGTTCCCTTTCCTTCCCGGTCGCTGCGACGTGTGTTGAGCCTGTTGCTTGTTCGATCGGTCGCGACCCATCTAGCCCATGATGGACGGTGGCCAGACCTCGACCAGCGCCGCCCCTGCCGGCAACTCCAGCGATTTTGTAAGTCTTCGTCGTGATCTTCGTGAAACCCATACGCAAGAACATCCATATTGTCGTATTGTCTTACTATCTGTCTCAGTTGCTAACCATCATGCTCAGGTACGGAAACTCTACAAGTGAGTCTCTTCCGTTTGTCTTTGGTCTCCCGTTCCTTGATCGTCGCTTTTCGCCTCTCATCCAACCCTGTCCTCCTCCCCGACGCCTCGCCCCCCCTCAGCTCTCTATCCCACCTCTGCGCTAAATTTCAGTGTCGACGATCATTTATCTCACTTTTAACATAAAAATACTGACGTTTTTCAAAGGATGCTGGAGGACCCGTCCTATGCGGAAATTGTGCGATGGGGTGATGAAGGGGACAGCTTCGTCGTCTTGGAGGTACGTACCGTGCTTCGCACCTCCCGACCTCTCCTGCGATCGCAAACTCTTTGATTAACTGGCTTCATCTTCTTAGTGTGAGAAATTCACAAAGACTATTCTGCCGAAGCACTTCAAACACAGCAACTTTGCCAGTTTCGTGCGACAACTCAACAAGTACGATTTCCACAAAGTGAGGCAGAACAACGAGGAGAATGGACAGTCACCTTATGGGCAAAACGTAAGTTTGCAGCGATGCGCAGCGGAAGCTAGTCTTATCCTGACCAGACTTGCAGGCGTGGGAATTCAAGCATCCCGAGTTCAGAGCCAACAGCAAGGAGTCGCTCGACAACATCCGCCGGAAGGCTCCCGCCCCGCGCAAACAGACCCAGACCACCGACGACTCGGTCCCTACCCAACAAATCGATCTCTTAAATCAACAGATCGTGGCACAGCAACAACAGATCCAGCACTTGTCAGACCGCTATGCGCAACTGACTGTTGATCATCAGTTGATGTTGCAGGAAGTGATGCGAGTTCAGAAAACGGTTCTCAACCATGAAAGTGTCATTCACCAGGTCATGAACTACCTACTCTCCGTCGACGCCCGCCAACGGCGGGACAGCAAGGCAGCTGCGTCTTTTCAGGCCCAGGGTCAAGCGGGCTCGACCCTCAGCCCTTCCCAGGTGGCTACGATGGACGATGAGCCTTCCTCGCCCTTGCAACAAGCCACTAAACTTTTGAACGATATGAACGCGGAGATTCAATTCAACCTTGTCGGTCTCGATGGGGTTGCCGATCCGTCCAAGGCTGCCGGGGCGGTCGTATCTGCCCCTGGCATGGATGGCGTGTCACGCAATGGTGTGGTGCGCGCACCTGCTGCGGCAGCAAACCCAGCATTGGTGTACTCGAAGATGAACGGTGATGTTGAGCCGGTGGTTTACCCTGTTGGTGCGACCAATGGCATTGATCCCATGTACGGCGAGCATGTCAAAAATGTTCCCTACCCAATGCCGAAACAAGAGGTCGACGACTCTCGGAGGCAGCAAGTTCAGCAGGTCCAACAGGTCCAGCAAGTACAGCAAGTACAGCAGGTTCAACAAGTCCCCGACAACCGCAAGAAGAGCGCAAATGTCGATCCTGGTTGGGCTCGCAGCCCCCGTATCTTGCTGGTGGAAGACGATCAGACGTGTCGTCAGATCGGTGGAAAATTCTTATACTCATTCTCTTGCATCATCGATACCGCGGTATGCTTCTCGCGAATCATTCTTCTCGCGTTTATTGCTGACATGGCTCCCAGCTCGATGGATTAGAGGCCGTGACGAAAGCCCAGGCCAACCCTGGATATGATTTGATTCTCATGGATATCATCATGCCTAACCTGGATGGTGTCTCCGCCACGCATCTCATCCGCCAGTTTGATAGGACTCCTATCATAGCTATGACTTCCAATATAAGGAGCGACGATATCCAGCTCTACTTCCAGCATGGTACGTCATTTCTCTCGATTTTCCGCCCTTTAAGCTACCACAGTAGACTGACATGAAACAGGTATGGACGATGTCCTTCCGAAACCTTTCACGCGAAAGAGTCTTCTCGATATGCTTGAGAAGCACCTGTCCCATTTGAAGGTCGCATCGCAGAATATAGAAGCTCCTCAGTCAGCCGTTCCTGTCACAATGGCTGCTCAGAGCTCCGCCGCCCATTCGATCAAAGAGGATAGCTCCCCAGGCCAGTCACCGGCAACATCGGTGAACAACTGGCAGTCACCGGGCCAATACCCAGGCATGGCCGCTGTACCTCATAGCATGCAGCCTGTCCCGAGTCAGTATGTTCCCGCGACCCCGGGTCCCGCTGCATACGCCGTTGATCAGAACGGCGTTCAATATACCACTCCCACTGTGGCCCTTGCCCCAGCAGCACCCGCTGCTCGGCCACAGGTTCGTCGGCAGCTTTCAGAAATGTCTAGTGCGGGTGAAAACCCGGGCATGGCCAAGAGGCCGCGGATGTACGCACATCCAAGTCAGCCTATTGTCAGTTCCATGCAGGCCACACGAACTGGCTAGCTGGCATGCGGCTATCTTTGTATTACTCCCCACCACCCCCGCCTCCCCTTCTCAATAGCGATGACCCTAGATTCCATTCATCTACTTCCTCTTCATCTCTCCGCTCGTTGAACGTCCCATCCTCGAGCTCTCCATTCCATGAGTTTCCATAACCCTTTTGCGATGGTTATTGAACCATACCTTGCTGTGCTCAGGAGTTGTGCTACATTTTTGTTCTGTTTGGAATTATACGATATATCACGGTGTCGGGGCGCGTCATAATATTTGCATTTGATTTGGGGACCCGCCTGCGGCAAAGCTGGTCAGTTGTTATTCGTATAGGGTGACTGGGCTGGTTCTGAAGGTCTCTGTTTTCTGGCATCCAGATTTCGTGGTCCGTGAAGGCCCACGTGCTGGCAGCATTACTATCATCTTTTTGTACGTATTATCAGTTTTGTGGATCGTTGAGGCGCTGGCATTCGTGTAACCTCATTGTGAGGGTTTGTGGCAACTTCTCCTAAGTCTTTGTTATCTTATCGAAGTTGCAGAAAAGCTTCTTCAAGAAGATTTGTGATTCACGATACATACAACAGCTTTCCCATGCATCGATACCATCGACTTTTTTTTCCTCCGTAAAACAATCAATGTTCTAAGTTCTCGAGGCCATGAAATGTTGGTTCAGTTATGAACGTACAGCACACGTAAGCTACCAAAAAGGGACACGTCTACAGTACCGTGGACACCACTTTTAGACTCATTTAGCCCTCAGAGGGGCAGATCTGATCTTCGCCCACCGCAACCCAAGCATTCAGCGGCCCCCCCGATCGAGCGTTCATCAGCTAAATTAATGACAGCTTGAGTTCTGGACCCACGGTTCCTGAACAAGGGGGGATTCCTTCGAGTCCAGGAGGGCCCAGACCATGGATGACGTTCTGGACTCGACGACTGCGCAACTGCGGTTAGCAGCTGTGGCTGAGGGATCCGGTCACATGATCAAGTATATCACGTGACTCCAGACGGGCAGCAGCGAGGGCAGGCAAACAACGCAAACAACGCAAACAAAGCAAACAGTCGCAAGGTGGGATGAAGTTCTGACTCCGACGGAGGGACAAAGGCTTGGCGGAGATTTTGCGACTTTCGGTCCCAACGCGGTTGGCACTTTGCGTCGGCATCACCCCCGTCTGCTTCATCTTTAAACTTACGAACTCTCTCTCAGCTCCTAAGAGACTTTGAATCGCTTGGCTCAGGCTGGTTAGAGTCAAAACCACCAAAGTGCCAGAAGAAAAAGCCTTAGTTTATACTTCTGAAACTATCCGATGTGAGTTTGTGTGTGCTGCTTGGTGTCCGCTGGCTCAATCTCTCCTTCCGAGCCGCGAAATGATCCATGCTGAGATACGTCTACTTTAGATGGGCCCGAAGAAAGGCGGCGCGCCGAAGCAGAGGGGAAATGCCGCGGAGACGGTAGAGGAGACGCTCCAGGCGGTGGTATGTTTCGGTTTCCATGAAAGCGTTATCCATGAGGAGATCATCCCCGGCCGCCGGCCGGGCATCGAAGCTGAATTTGGCTGATCATTCTTCTGGTGGTTTGTGATCTAGGTGCTTGCGGATACCTTCGAGACGAGATTCGAGCCGTTCACTCTGGAAAGACCTCGGGTACGTTGTGTGCTGTGTTTGGAAAGTTTGCCGGGGACGGGGAGGATGGAATAATGCATGTACGTGAACTAACACATGTTGGGGGGAGGATCTAGTGTCTCTTGACGCTCGCGAACACGCCTCTCATCGAATATACCCTTGAGTTCCTTGCCAATGCGGGTGTCGAGGATGTCTTCCTCTACGGTGGTGCGCATTCGGATCAGCTGGAGAGATATATCAAGTACGTGGATCGATTTCCAAGGAAGGCTGGCGCACCCTCACGCGCATGTTGGGATTGATGCTGTGAGGCTGACAAAGTGACGTGGATAGTGCGTCGAAATGGAGAGCGCCCTCGTCGCCCTTCAAGCAGCTGACGTTCCTCAAGTCGACGTCAACCTCGGTCGGAGATGTCATGCGTGATCTGGATGGCAAGCACCTGATTACCGGAGATTTCATCGTTGTCAGCGGCGATGTCATCAGCAACCTGCCGATCGAAGGCGCCTTGGCCAAGCACCGTGCTCGCCGTGAAGCCGACAAGAATGCGATCATGACTATGATCCTGCGCGAAGCCGGCCGCAACCACCGAACCAAGGCCTCTTCCGTGTCCCCCGTCTTTGTGATCGACCCGACCAAGGACCGTTGTCTGCACTACGAGGAGATCGACCAACACAACCCCGATTCCACGCGCCTGAACATCGAGCCTGAGATCATCACTTCACACCAGGAAATCGACTTGCGCCAGGACCTGATCGACTGCAACATCGATATCTGCACGCCCGATGTGCTGAGTCTCTGGTCTGACAGCTTCGACTACCAGGCGCCGCGCAAGCAGTTCTTGTTCGGTGTGTTGAAAGACTACGAGCTGAACGGCAAGACGATTCACACCCACATCATCAAGGACCACTATGCGGCGCGGGTGAGGAACCTGAAGGCGTACGATGCCATTAGCAAGGATATCATCTCCCGATGGACGTATCCTCTTTGCCCCGACACCAACCTGCTTCCCGGACACAACTACGAGCTCCGCAAGGGAAGCCTGTACCAGGAACAGGGCGTGACTCTGGCCCGCTCGTGTGTCATCGGCCGCCGAACGGTCATCGGTCAGGGAACGAGTATTGGGGACAAGACGACGGTTAAGGATACAGTTCTCGGCCGGGACTGCAAGATTGGCAAGAACGTCACTTTGGAAGGTGCCTACATCTGGGACGGTGCTGTTATCGGTGACGGCACGACAGTCAGACAAGCCATCGTTGCCGACCGGGCAGTGGTTGGAAGAGACTGTACTGTCGAGCCTGGTGCTCTCATTTCTTTTGGCGTGGAAATTGCCGACGGGGTCAAGGTCACCGAGGGACTGCGCATCACGAAAGCACCCAGAGACGAGGACGACGGTGTACCCACAAGCGAGCCTGAGATCGTTGGTGAAGGGGGTACGGGTTACGAATATGTTCCATACGAAGACGAGGATGAGGATGACACAGTCAGTAACGCCTCGTCAGGATTGAGTGAGTACTTTGCCCTCCGGCTGAACGTTTGATTGAGACCATTGCCCGTTAACCGCACACCTGCAGTCTACAATATGGCACATCTCTCGCTCTCCACCGACTCCATCTCCACACTTTCATCAGAGATCTCCGACTTTGGCGGCTCCCGCTCTGGAAGCTTCAGTACTACGATGTCTGATGATGAGGATTCGGACCACTTCGTACATGATGCTGCGGCCAGCGTCTACGACAGTTTGCGGGAGGGCGTCACGTCGGACGTGGTTCAGCTGGAACTGGTCAGTCTGCGCATGACGGCCAATGCCTCGGACCACCAGGTTCGCCGCGCCGTGGTCTCCGCGTTCATGAAGCGGGTCGCGCAGTTGATGGAAGGTGGCAAGGGCGCCGGAGAGGCGGTCCGAGAGATCTTCGGCAAGTACCGGGAGATCGTCGAGCGGGCCTTGTTCGACCGCGAGCGTGAAGACAAGCCCGACCAGGTTGACCTGCTTGTCCTCCTCCAGCAGGACTTGGTGCACCGCAGCCGTGGCGACACGGTTCTCTTGTTCATTGCTAAGGAACTGTACGACTTGGAGATTATCGACGAGGAGGCCTATGAGCAATGGTGGGACGATGAGCGCTCGAGCAGCACCGAGGAGATGCGACAAGTGCGCAGCCAGGCACAGCAGTTTGTTGACTGGTTAGCCAATGCCGAGGAAGAGGAGAGCAGCGAAGAGGAAGAGAGCGAGGAAGAGGAGGAAGATGATGAATGAATGACTTAGAGTGTGGCATATAGACTGCTTCTAAAATTCAAGCTACGATCATGATCGAATGTTGGTCAACAATGATATATACCTTTCGGTGCCTGGGTGCCTGGGTGCCTGAGATACCAGGCCACAAATATGGCGGTCAGGTGCTACATAGTAATGGGATGCGCTTCATTCTCGTGAATAATAGGTGTGTAGCTGAGGTTATTCCACTTGCGACATATCCAAGTCGAAACTGCCCTGGTCAAAATTGATTTGCCAGGGGGTGTAGGTGGTACGGGGTCAGTAACTAACTAGGCTGAATGGCTCTGCAGCCTGCATCCGTCCCCACTTTGGAGCCTCAAAGGTGACATATAAAATCCCTTTTTGATGTCAGCGGTGTTCTCTCTCCTTTCTCCTGACCTGGTTTGGAGCTGGCAGACTTTTGCACCCTGAGGGGACAAAATTATTTTATTGTTGCATCATTTGATGTTTATCAGACTAAGCAGACTAAGTCTGAAGAGGTACCAGTTTTCCGAAGGAGCTGAGCAGAGAGAGAGCGAGTCAAGGCGGTCGGACCAAGTGATCTTCCCCCACATCATCATCTCATTCTCTCCCCTCCCTCTCTCTCTCTCTCTCACTCCCGTGACGTCCATCCGCTCCCTTAGTGACACCCACTCATCCACCACTCATCCACTCTGACTACCACCACTACCACCACTACCACCACCACTACCACTACCACATTCATATCCACATCCATCTTCTTCTTTCTCTCCAGATTGATAATCTCAAGCTACCCATCAATCATATTGAGAACTAGCCCTGCACGATTCCCCTTTCCTTTCCATCCCTTCCCCTCCCTTCCCCATCCTTCGGATCTCGGGAAAATTACCTCACCCTGATTCCTTGGTAGGCTGTGACTGTGTTGCCCCGGTAAAAAAGAAGGTCTCGACCAACCATCTCGAGACCGACTTTTTTCTCGTGTCAACACATACCCCGGCTTGCCAACGGACTCTGCCCACAGCTATTCACCACGCCTCCCCTCACGAGAAAGAGAAAGGCGGCCGAGGCGACGCTTGCAGACAACGCGACCACAGCAGCAGCGACAGCCGCCGCCACCCCCTCCACCTCCGATACCAACGTCGCCTTCGCGCCCGCCGCCACCGCACCCTGCTCTTCTGACAAATCCGCCCGGAAAAAGCTCAAGTCGACCGACCGGGACCCCGACACCGAATCCCTTGCTGCGATCTCCACCGGCCTCTCGGATCTCGTGGAGGAGAAGAAGGCGACCGATCTCGTTACCCCTGCGTCGACCAGCATGGAGTCCGACGAGGATTTCATGAGCGTTGGTTCCAGTCCCGATGACTTTCTGGACACCCAAGGCAGTGATATCGAGAGTCTGGGCGACGGTACGTGATGATTGCTCATTTCTCCTACACCCTCTCTGCCTTGTGCGTCGATCGTGACACTGACCCGCGTTGTTCCTGGAGAAATAGACTTCGGTGACGAATTTGACGGCGGGTTCTCCAAAGACAAGGATATCATCGCGACGAAACGGAAGCCGTACGAGGTAGAGTTCAAAGTCTTGAGTCCGGACGACATCGAGCGGCAACAGAATGTGCAGATCAGCGAGGTCTCCTCGATTCTCGGCCTGCCCCCGGAGTCGTCGGCCATCCTGCTGCGGTACGGACGGTGGAAACGCGAGAAGCTGATCGAATCGTATATGGATCATCCGGAAGAGACCCTGGAGGAGGCGGGTCTGGGGACCAACTTTGAGGGAACGCCGCAGACCGAGGTGGTATCCGGGTTCATGTGTGAGATTTGCTGCGAGGATGGCGACGAGCTCGAGACGTATGCTATGCGCTGCGGGCACCGCTTCTGCGTTGACTGCTATCGCCACTACCTGGCCCAGAAGATTCGCGGGGAGGGTGAGGCAGCGCGGATCGAATGTCCCGGCAATGACTGTCACATGATTGTGGACTCGAAATCATTAGGACTGCTTGTGACGGATGATCTGCGGGAAAGGTAAGACGGACTCGATTTGCGGGGGCATGTTGCTCACATGGCTAATGTCTTCTTACAGATACAAGGCTCTCCTTATGCGGACGTACGTCGACGACAAAGATAATCTCAAATGGTGCCCTGCACCGGAATGTGTATATGCGATAGATTGTCCTATCAAACAACGCGACCTGCGGCGCATTGTGCCCACAGTCCAGTGTGACTGTAGGCACTACTTCTGTTTTGGATGTACACTCAACGACCATCAGCCTGCACCATGCACGCTGGTCAAGATGTGGCTGAAGAAGTGCGAGGATGATTCCGAGACAGCAAACTGGATCTCTGCCAACACGAAAGAATGCCCGAGATGCCATTCAACGATCGAGAAGAACGGTGGCTGCAACCACATGACGTGTCGAAAGTGTAAACATGAGTTTTGCTGGATGTGCATGGGACTGTGGTCGGAGCATGGCACCAGCTGGTACAACTGCAATCGATACGAGGAGAAGTCCGGGTCCGAGGCCCGCACTGCGCAGGCGCGATCTCGGGAGTCGCTGGAGCGGTACCTTCACTACTACAACCGATATGCCAACCACGAGCAGTCGGCCAAGTTGGATAAGGACCTGTACCTGAAGACGGAGAAGAAGATGACCAGTCTTCAGTCGCAATCCGGTCTCTCGTGGATCGAAGTCCAGTTCTTGGACACCGCATCGCAGGCACTGCAACAATGCCGACAGACCCTGAAGTGGACGTATGCGTTTGCCTATTACCTCGCGCGCAACAACCTGACCGAGATCTTCGAGGACAACCAGAAGGATCTTGAGATGGCCGTGGAGAGTCTGAGTGAGATGTTCGAGAAACCGGTACCAGAGCTCGCAAAACTGAAGGTCGATATTTTGGACAAAACGGCTTATTGTAACAAACGGCGGGTGATTCTGCTGAGTGACACAGCAGAGAATTTGAAAAATGGTGCGTTCTTCCCTCTCTTTGTTTCTTCATCACATGGGGCGAACAGCTTACTGATCTCTACTCAACAGGAGAATGGTCATTTAATGTGGATTGGTAGAGAACAGACATACTCAACTTCCTTCCCCCCTCTTCCCGTTCAACTAGAAGCAAGCATAAGAAATCACGACGTGCATGACAAATAACCAGCGCATATGGATTTTTTTCTCCCTTCATCATCGACACTTATATTTATCTCTTGTTTATCTCAGACAGGCGCACCCCCCGATTGTTCCTTACTGTATGTATCTCTACACATGACTACCTACAGGGCGAGACCATTTTCTCCGTGCGGGTTTTTACACTCATCCTCTTTATGTATGTGATACTGGCCGCCGCATTTTGTTATTACAGTCTGTCTGTTATTTTTATTTTTCGCGAGCCGATATGGTTGCGAGGAAGCTATATTTATATTCTGATTTGTCCTGAACTGGCGACCTCTCTTCTCAGCATGTGTATTTCTTGAAACTATCTTCCATAGGAAAGAGGTATTGAACATGCTGCGTCTCGGAATTTGTTCGGTTAGCTGGAATGAAAGACAGCTAGGGATACATGTTTGGCCAGGGTACTGAATAGACTCAGGTTGGAACAAAGTTCTTGTGTTTCATTGCACATCCCAGTCTCTCTCCTGCAGTGGCAACAAGCACAGAAGAACCGTTGGTAACATAGTCCGTGAGGTTGGAAGTAAATAGCTCACCCACAGAAAGCGGGACGGGGAGGAAAGAACAGGAACTAACCACCTAATGTAACTAGACTAGACTACTAGACTAGTAGACTAAACAGTATAAGTCAGGTGCTTCATGTGCCGTGTTGCTATCTCCTTGGAACTTTGCGATCCTGATGGGTCCTGACTCTCCTTTTTTTTTTGGTACATTCGTACGGAGATTTGGTTTAGGTAATAATTGATCCAGGATTTTATTCTTCCATTTCGCTTCTGGAATAGAATGTCCCACTTTTTTTTTTTTTTTTTGTTTCTGATTGATCTTAGATTTTGGATGGAGTAGTCTGCAGTAATGTAGGAGGTAATCAGGATGGGATTGATCGGGGATCAGTTACTCGGATTTTTTTCTTGTTGAATTTATTTACCAGGTCCTTTTTTCTCTCTCTCCATATTTTCTTTGAGGGTTTTCTATAGTAGGTTTACTGAGTGGCTGTGGAAATTATAGGGGTTGACCTTGAGTTGTTGTCTGGTGTTGGGAGGGTATACATACTCATTTGTTTTGCACTGTACACGGTGTACGGAGTACGGAGTACAAGGAAGAGGATCTCCCAAATCTCAATCAGATAAGACAGCGAGACAGCCAGAGGAACCCGGGATCAAGGTTCCCGTCTTTTTTTGCACTTTTCGGATCATCGGGGACGCCTAGCCCCGAGAGGGAAAAAAGCCAACTGGTGGCCGGTGGAACCCACGGATCCCGCTTGATGCTGTCGGGTCACGGATCGCCAATGAACGATTCCTCCGCGGTTCGGCGGTTGGATTCGACTGCACACTAACCAGCTACACTATCGGTCATGAGGCAGCAGAATCTGTTAGTACTGTACAGTACAATGGAATCGGGCAGGTGGTGGGTGTTGGAGGTTGAAGATGTCAGATCAGCGACTGCTGTGACCGGACTCAGAAGAGGCTGGCTCGGTTTTGTTGGCCCTGAGAGAAAAGTAACAGATTATGACCTTTCATGACCATGACCGACATGTGGCCTTGAGGGAGAAGCTCCGTCATCGGACTGGAGGTTGAGATGCCTCGGTGTAAGATTGATTGCCTAAGCTTGGGAGGCTAGCCTGTTCTAGGTCCGGGGAGCTGATTCAGCGATACCGACCGGGGAGAGGGAGAAGAATACCGAGCGAAAATCAGTACTGTTGCGATGAACGAAAGAAGAAATACAAGGGGAGTAAAAAAATTGCTTCAGAAGGACAATGTTTCTATTCTGATGATGCTGTACTTACATTGGACTATCTAAAGCACGGTTGTAGTAGGAATAGAGTCGGCTAATTGTAACCATATCATTCCATCTACTCACTTATCTGATATGATCATCTCGAGGGACAATCAGAAATAACATGCTACTGTAATAACCAAAAGATCAAGCTTGCAGGAAGCAGAATAGCATAAAAGTACGCATGAATCAGAATGGGTTCCCAAATCAGTTTGGCTCACTGCCGGACTCCCTCCTCCAGATCCTGACCGTACCATTACCGGACATTCCGCTTTCATACCTCGTCGTAGCTCCCAGTTGGCCCCAGTCTAGCCTGGAAGGGTCAGGTACGATACCGTCAGAATGGTAATCGGTCGGTACGGGATACTTGCTGCTGCTATCGACCTGCAGGCGGACTTTTTTAGTTGACCATCCCAGAATTATCAGCATTTCTTCTTTTTCCTGCCTCTCTCCATCTCTCCCCTCATCTTCCCTACCGCATTGATTTCTTCCCCGTAGTACTTACTCGGGTTGAGGCTGGTCTCATTACTATCTCCTTGTTCTCCTCCCTCTTCTGTATCTCCTTACATTTCTTCGAGAAACGCCCTCTCCTTCCCCCTACCGGTATACCCACTTCCCAGTCCCCTCCGCCCGGATCGGCCTTCCCTCTCCGCTCCGCAAAGTCCGTTTTTCTGCGTCGGCATTTTCGGGCCTCCAGCTTTGAGACCAACTCTCCTCGATCCCCTCGGAGCTCCCTTCGCCTTTCCTTCTCCCAGGTATCTCGTCGCGCCGTAGCCCTCGCTACGCCCAGAATCCTCAAGAGCTCAATGGCGGTCCCCGAACAGATCCCCGGGCAAGAATATGAGTATGTGGCTCCTGTCCGCTCGCCCAGTCCACATTTCCTGCCTTGGTCGGCAATGGCCTCCACCATCCGTGGACTCAGAACACCTCTGCGGAGGGGGACATCCTAGGTCGCAAATTCCTCTATGCTCCGTAATTGGAGCTGCGCGGCCTTGCTATGAATCGCCAGAGACCAGGAAATATCGGCACACCTTTTTTTTTTCTTGTTGGAATGACCACCGCTAACCGCAGCCTGATGATGACACAGCTATGAAGCCCTCCCCTCCAACTACGGCTTAGGCGCCAATATGTTGGCTGGCGCCTTCGCAGGAATCGCAGTACGTGCTAGGATAAGAACTTTATCTTCGACATGGCTGGGGTGTGCTGACCATGGTCATTTTTAGGAACACTCTGTCATGTATCCGGTAGACTTGTTGAAGGTATGTGGCTCATGCGAATTGTGGCACCCAATGCGACCTTGCAGAAGCAGTGCGCGAGAGAACTAACACCTTGATAGACCCGCATGCAAATCTTGCATCCTACGACTGGAGGGCTCTACACAGGCTTGACCAATGCGGTTTCGACGATTTACCGCATTGAGGGCTGGCGGACACTGTGGAAGGGTGTCTCGAGTGTGATTGTCGGCGCCGGTGGGTTATTTGCGAGAGCAACAAGGATCGGAAATTCCGACAGGTGACTGACTGGTGTCTTTCTTCGGACAGGTCCCGCTCACGCCGTGTACTTTGGAACATATGAGATGGTGAAGGAAATGGCGGGTGGTAATGTCGACGACGGCCACCACCCGGTCGCGGCAGGTGAGCTACAAGTTCCGCAGATGGGAAGCGACACGGGCGCGATGACTGACTGATCATAAACTACTAGCTCTGAGCGGTGCTTCTGCGACCATCGCCAGCGATGCTTTGATGAATCCCTTTGACGGTGAGTTTTTGTGCGACTGCTTGACTTTGCAAAACAGTCTCTGACGCCGCGCAGTGATCAAGCAACGTATGCAGGTGCATGGTTCGGTACATAAGAGTCTCCTTCAATGTGCTCGGTCCGTTTACCGCACGGAAGGTTTCCAGGCATTCTACGTCTCCTATCCCACTACTCTCTGCATGACTGTCCCCTTCACCGCCACTCAGTTTGTCGCCTACGAGTCCATTTCCAAGGTCATGAACCCTTCGCAGGATTACGACCCGTTTACGCACTGTATGGCCGGTGGTCTGGCGGGTGCGTTTGCGGCCGGTCTGACCACCCCGCTCGACGTGGTGAAGACGCTGCTGCAAACTCGGGGGTTGGCGCAAAATGAGGAAATCCGCTCGGCCAAGGGTCTGTTCAACGCGGCGGCCATCATCAAGCGGCAGTTTGGGTGGAAGGGCTTCCTGCGTGGCGCTCGCCCCCGCATTATTTCCACCATGCCCAGTACCGCTATTTGCTGGTGAGATTGGTCCGGCACCCACTCTTGGAGAAACATTTCGCTGATCGTATTTATCTAGGACCTCCTACGAGATGGCCAAGGCCTACTTCAAGGGCCAGCCGGACACCTAAGCCCACCTTGTCATTTATCCTCAACGGCCCGATCGCATGAATCCGACACACTTCCGCTTCCCAAACCACTTCTTCGCTTCCCTTCCTCTGCACCTGATCCCCGGGGGGGAGAAACACGCAACAACCCCCGCTCACCTCTACATCGCTTCCCCACCAAAAAACATTTAAGGATAGAAATAATAAAATCACGACCCAGAAAATAGCCCACAATGCTTCAATTCGATGGAGAGGAAAAAGAACGATCCTATTATCCCATGCATCACCTGCGAGGAGGAAGGTAGACAATGCAGAAGACAGGGTTTCCAGGTGACACTATCTGGGCGCTGATCTAGGGGCTTTGTCCTCTTCTGATGCTTGTCCCGCTCCTGGTTCTCTGTCTTGCTACACACTCACCGCGTCATTTCGAGTGTCAGATTCATCATCATCATCATCATCATCACCACCACCACGATACCCCCAACATTTCGTATATCACCAAGTCCGAAGCCCAGACGGGGAGACTCCGAGGGACTGACCTGTCTATCTCCGAGCTGAGCTGGAACCATGCTTATATTACTCTTCTGACGTGTTATTTTTTTTTTTTTCAATTTTCTTGGTCTGGATGGGGCTTTCTGATTGACTGGCTGGATGAGTTGGACGGATGGCGAAAAGTGGACCATCGAGGGTGTGGTTGGCGGTTGCGCAGGTGCTGTAATTACTGCTGCTTCTTGGTTGGGAGGCCTTTTGATTCCACTGGGCCTGATTGATGTATGCTTAATTGATAGGCGTTGACGGGGACGCAGGGGGAAATATCTGGACGATTTTCCTTTTTCCTTTTTCCTTTTTCCTTTTTTTCCTTTATACTTATGGTCTGTCAGGTTGGACTACTACAGCTTCTTCCTCTCTGCACTGCATATTTAGTCCTGATCATTGCTGCGCCGCTCGGGATACACTGCGATTGATTCATTGTGAATAAATTTCTGTATGTACGTTATATAGAGGGAACTGCCGGAAGACGCTGATTGGTTTGTTGATTGGTTTTGACGTGGATGGAATGATCAAAAATATGAGACTCTTTTTCTTTTTCCCCTTTTCCCCATAACCATATAACCATGTCAATCAATAAATCAATAATTCGGAGAGGAGGCGAAGAGGCACTGCAAAGAGAAGGAGGGGAAAAGAAAGCGTCCAGCGAACGACGTCACTGGGAAAAATCGGAAAAAGAACATCCCCAGACCGAACCCGGCCAAACCCCCCTCTTCCCACTTGCTACGACGACCGACTTCCAACCTCTCCCTCTTTTCTCTATTTCTCTATTCCTCAATTCTACTTCACCCACTCAATTGGTTGATCTGCACACTCTCTTCCTGCCACTCGTTTCTCATCCGTCGATCTCCCTTTCATCCCTCCTTCTCCCTCTACCTACACTACAACTAAATTGCGGGCGGGTCCTGCAAGATTCCCGCTCCATCTTCTCCCCCTCCTCCCCCTCCTTCAACTTCGAATGAATGATGCGCCCCAAGCCGGCGTCTTCATTGCAGAAGACCTACGATGATTGCTATTTGATGTGCTCAACTGCCGTCTACTTCGAGGGTCAGGTCTGTACTTTCCCCCCCCCCCCCAGCATTCTACCCCCATACTCCAAGCTAAACTATTCCGATTGTGGCAGAATAATGAGGAGGAAGCCTTAAGATCTTGGCGCTCCGCCCTGGAAACGATCTACTATCACAACGCTTATCGAGTCCCCGCCAAGTATACCCCCAAGAACGAAACCGAACGGGCTTTGCAGGACTCCATCCGTCAGTTGGAGCTGCAATGCCGCGAGCGCGTCGATCTCCTTCAGGCCCTTCGCGAAAGTAGAAAGGATTCATCGGGCAAATCGCCGCCGCGCGCCACCCCCGGCTGGATCGGCGACGGGACCGTCCCCGCCGTTGGATATACCGATCTCTCCAAACCGCCCACCATCCCCGGTCGTCCGACTCCCACCACCACCGTCAGTTCGGACTCAATCCGGCGGGAATCAGCCAGTGCCGCCACGTCTCCCCCCATGCCGGGAACCCCCGCCCTGCGCACCCAGTCGCATTCCCCGAGCAAGGCCGATTCGCGCACCTCGAGCCCCGAGCGGCGGAAGCTGACCATGCCTTTTACCCTGCGCAGTTCGGAGATCAAGAAACAGAGCAAGAAGAAGGACAGCTCTCGCCGGAGGGATCTGCGGCCGGCCGCAGCCTCTCAGGCTGCAGGGCTGGCCTGGGGTAGTATCTACCCGTCCTTCACGCCGCCAGACCGAACGGCCAGTGATGCGGCATTGGCCTCAACCCGGGCCTCCAATGACTCGAGCATTCGAAAAGAGTCCGAATCCCGTCGTCCGCTCTCCGGCGACGAGCGTGTTCCAAGGAGAGCAACACATCCGGCGGATGATCCCGACGAACGTCGACATGGTCGGAAACCTCGTGCCTCAGACCAGTCGGTATCGCATCGGCCCGCTGCACGGAGAACGGCAACCTCCTCCTCCACTACCACGCCTACCACATCGACGCACCGCAAACCGGTCGGCGAAGTTCGACATCAGTCCTCCAATCAGTCGCTCCCCGCGTCGGTTGAATCCCAGTCAAGGAATGCCGGTCGGCCGCAGCCTCCGCCCAAGCCTTCTATCAAACCGAAACCAGTCTCCCTACGGTCACCTCATCCCACTTCTTCCCCGTCAGGAGTGTCACCGCACCCGCTGGAAGGTTCGGGCACGCCGCGAACCAAGCCGGCATCTCGTCCACGGATTACTCCCACCTCGTCGACCGATGGGAGGCTGGTTCCTGGGCTGGATCGACTGGCGCTTTCACCCAGCAGCGCGAGAATCGCTGCTCAATCGCCAGGAGGCGTGAATCGCACTGTGACGCCTCCTTCCAGCGACCCCGAATCATCTGGTCCCAAGTCTACGGATCCGGACGAGGAAGACCTCGAGGAAGAAGACGAAGAGGATGCCATCATGAATGTGATGAACAAGCTCCCCAGGGGCATCGATGCGGCGGCTGCGCGCCAAATACTGAACGACATCGTTGTCCGCGGCGACGAAGTTCACTGGGACGATATCGCCGGTCTGGACGGAGCCAAGAAGGCCCTCAAAGAAGCCGTGGTCTACCCTTTCCTCCGGCCCGACCTGTTCTCGGGTCTGCGCGAGCCGGCGCGCGGCATGCTCCTCTTCGGACCGCCCGGCACGGGCAAGACGATGCTTGCCCGCGCGGTGGCCACCGAATCCCGATCGACCTTCTTCTCCGTCTCGGCCTCCACGCTCACCTCCAAGTGGCACGGCGAGAGTGAGAAGCTCGTGCGCGCACTGTTCGGCCTGGCCAAAGCCCTGGCCCCGTCCATCATCTTTGTCGACGAGATCGACTCCCTGCTCTCCGCGCGCTCCTCGGGCACCGAGAACGAAGCCTCCCGCCGCTCCAAGACCGAATTCCTGATCCAATGGTCCGACCTCCAACGCGCCGCCGCCGGCCGCGAACAGAAGGACAAGAAGATCGGCGACGCCAGCCGCGTGCTCGTCCTCGCCGCCACGAACATGCCCTGGGACATCGACGAGGCGGCCCGTCGCCGCTTCGTGCGGCGACAATACATCCCACTCCCCGAACAGCACGTCCGCGAACAGCAACTCCGCAAACTGCTCAGCCACCAGAACCACGAGTTGACGGATGAGGACATCGAGGTGTTAGTCCAGGTCACGGAGGGTGAGTCTCGCCCAATTCCCTCTCTCTGTCTTTGGGGCGTATGTGTTTAACTGATCTCTCCTCCAGGCTTCTCCGGCTCCGACATGACCGCCCTGGCCAAAGACGCCGCCATGGGCCCCCTCCGCAACCTCGGCGAGGCATTACTGCACACCCCGATGGACCAGATTCGACCGATCCGGTTCCAGGACTTCGAGGCGAGCTTGCTCTCCATCCGGCCGAGTGTCAGTAAGGACGGGTTACAGGAGTATGAGGAGTGGGCGAGACAGTTTGGTGAACGGGGAGGATAGAGCAGAGGGTTTCGGCATCCTTGACCTTTTTTCTTCTATACTTCTTCCCTATTCCTTGGTTTCATTGTCGTGGTATTTGTTGGTCTGGGTGCTTGGAGGGGCGTCAATCTTTCGATCTGTATATGGGATGTACACTTGGTACGGGGTATGGGGTATGCGATGGACGGCTAGGCTAGGGTTGGGACTACGGAGTAAATTTTTGTTTGTTTTTTTTTCTTTCTTTCGGACCGGACAACTCGAGTACAGGCGTTTCTGTGGGGAGGGTCGGCTAGCTAGGCTTTGGGAGAAAATGGTGGGGACTTGGATTGGGTTTGTTTCGAGGTGGACGGCCGGACAAAGGCTCTTTTGGGGTGTTCATTCGAGGGTACTATCGGGAGGATGACTTCTGTAGTATGTAGCTGTAACTGCACGGAACAGAGTTCCAATGGGGATGGGGATAGCGATCGCGATAGCGATAGGTATAGGTGTCAATCAGGGCTCTTAGGCACAGGCACAGGGTTACAGATGTATCTCCAACAACCCGATTCAAGATCTCATTATGATATACGATGACCAGGTAGACCCTCATGTTATAAGTACGTATGTGAGCAAGGGGCAGGGTGGCTCTGAACGCAGCCCTGAATGGAGCTTTTCAAAACCCATGGGGAAAAGAAGTCATAAAATACACACACACACACACACACACACACACACACAAGCTGGCAGAAAACATGGACAAGTAAATAGTCACTTGAGTAAACAGTATCTGTTACTATTAATCATATTCAATATAGTCCGGGCTAAAGAGAGTCAGGGCATAATATCTATACTGTTGAGAAGCGAGGCAGTGGAAACCCCCCCCTTCAACCCTCCTTTCCCCTCAGAAAGAGATTGCGCCGACACACAGAGTACCCCCCGCGGGCGAAGCTTGGATGGAGGCCCCTTCAAGAAAGCTCATATACACTACCATGGCGCTGACCTTGAAGCTCATACACCAGCCAAGAAGGCGCATTGGACTCTGCAAGAGAGTCCTTGGGTGCCCCGAGCCGTCGATCCGGTGTGCTGCCCGCCTGCGGACAGCGAAGTTCCGCGGATGCGAGCCGACAACCACACGCCCCCTCGTCGTCGATGAGCCTTCTGGGAGGGAACGTGTGCATCGATTGCGGTACCCGTACCAGACGGCCGCCAGCGCCGCCAGGATGAGTGACAGACAGGCTCACGCCCAGCCCGATGCCGGCGGCCTTAGCAATGTCGGAAAGAACCACCGTCATCGCCCCCGCCCCCCTTTCCTTGCTGGTCTGGCAGATGGTAGCGAGGGTGGAATTTGGAACAAATCGACTCCAGGATAATGGAGCCTCCCCAGCTGCCTCCGGGGTATAATGACCGCTCCTGTCCTGGGGATCCCACCTTCACTGTTCACCGCGCGCCACGGACTGGCGAAGCTAAACGTCTGGTCCGACCAGGATCTCTCTCTCAAAACATAATTAAAATGTGCTGACTGCTAGGCGGTACTCTCCAGTCCAGTTCACACGATCGCTTACCAATGTTCAGTGGACATCCAATCCACAGAGTCTCTACAGGCCGCGTAAGTAGGGAGGTATGCTCAAACAAGAAACAGAGCACGTACCTGTCGACGCTGGGCAAAGTCCCGATAAAAGCCCAACCAGAGCTCACGAGCGCGACAATCCGGCCTCCCCGTCTGGGTATCGTTGGTGCAGGCCGGTTGTTCTTGGTCCAGGACCGGATCCGGGGTCTTCAGCCAGGGCTTTAGTGGGATCGATACAGAGGTCAGTCCAGTACCTTACTACGTCCAGGAGGGAACAGTGGGATAGATCCATCTGGCACAGAAACTTGCCTTGGAGACCGGCCAATCCGAGAAATGCAGGAACTTGGCCTCGGACAAGACCAAGTCCGGGTTCCAGCGGGTGTGCGGGGCGCCGCCGAGATAGTTCGTGTGCCGGGGGGCACGGAATTCGCCGGTCAAGAGGATGTAGGGACGGTGAGGCAGGACCATCGCACGGTCCTTGTACAGATCGTTCAGGATCTCCATGTCGTAGTCGGATGGCCCGGCCCCGTGGATCCGCGCCCAGAGGTCGCCGAACTCGGAGGCCGAGGGCTGGATCACCATGACCGCGGAGGTGAGCAGGCGATGCTCGAACCCGAGCCAGTACGCGCGGGGCATGGCCACGGGGGCCGGGGGGAGCAGAAACAATTCATCCATTGCCTGATTGTGGTGATTCTTAGTGTTCTGCTCAGACCAAATCACTAGCCAGCATAAAATAAGGCAAGGGCTCCCCGGAGGGAGGGAGGGAGAGAGAGAAAGAGAGAACACATACCTGCAAGATCGTCCCATCGGAGTCGAGACTCAGCACACGCGCGTACTGGGTTTGGTTGAAAGCCAGAAGCTTGGTATAGCTCTCTGCCCATGTGACTAGATTGAGAATCAGCCTCAAAGCCTCTCACTCGTCACTGTACCAGTCAATAGTATTACGTACCATCACTACTGCTCCGACTCTGCACGTCAATCGGAACCAGCCGCACGCGGTACTGCGCCTGCATCTTGCGCAGCAATGCACCTTCAATGGAGTCCCTCTCGGGATCGAGGTGCGAAGGATACATCAAGACGCGATCTGGCCGGCTCTGCAACTGGTGAAGTCGCTCGAACATCATCACCGAGTTGCACAGATAGGCGGTGTTGGTGGCATATTGCACGTAGGCAAACCGTGACCAGTCAATATCACTCAAAGACTGGACCGGCAAGGGCGAGTCACTGCGACAAAATGCCTGAGAACTGCTGATCGGCAGCCGCCAGAGAAGTAAAACGACGAGGATCGCGCAGAAGAGTAGACAAAGAAACCGGGACGAAATTAACATTGCGGGAGAAAATCGGTATATAGCTGCTGCCTCGCGAAGCAATTCGCTTATCCCAGATATCGGCTGAATCGTGAGCGAGAAATGTACGGAGTACACGGGATATCTTGAGAATGAGCGCACTCAGGTACCTATAGAGGCATTTATATCCAACTGAATCTCATTGTTCTACTGTACCCTCGTTCATGATGAGCCTTTACTTGGGGGCTTCCAGGGCTTCTAGGGCTTCTCGGGCTTCTGGGGCCAAGATCATGTCCCATGGTACGGACGAATGACACAGCGATCGTGGCTGGAATCCTTTTGTGCCTTATACCAACAGGTCAGGTACACTTCGACAGACATGGTAATTGCTTATTTGGTCAGCTATAGCAAGCAATACCTGCCTTGGGGGGGGGGGTTACTGGTCCCGAGTAGATTTCCGCTAGAGTAGCCCAGGCTTCAGGCTCAAAGCTATACTGTCCGTCCAGTAGGTACTTGTCGGCCCTTATAATAATAATCCTACCACAGGTGGGGAGATAACCTTTCGAGCTAGTCGTTAACAGGTAGTATAGGCAACTGCAGTGCCCAGGATAAGTACGAGTAAGTCAGTCGGAGAGTACGACATTCCGACATTAGATATCTAAACTCCGTTCTCTTTTGTGGTCCCCCTTGAAAATCTATAAATCTTAGTAGAGTAGTACCGTACCCTTCTCGATTTCGGCCTCCTTCAATTTTATCGCCAATGATTGAGTTAGAGACATAGTGTGGTTCAGATACTGTACTGGACTGTACTGTTACTTGGAATGATATCTTTAGACCCTTTGTTGCTTCATCCGAATGGTTATGTATTAATGTAGCAGCCACCGGTCTTTGTTCTATTCTGGCATGCCAAGAACAAAGAGCGTCACCGTAATAACATTTTCCCAAATAAAAATCAAAATGAACAAGTGAGTCAGGGACATGTCGTATAGCAAAGTTGGAAGTAGAACAAGCCACTCTACCAAAGGGCTGCAGGTGTAAATCTCTCTAGATCAAATTAGTCCATGTGGTTTGAATTCAGTTGTGGGCCACCCGCCGCCTTCCACCAAAACAACCACCAACGCGTTCCTCTTCCAACATCAATATTTTATATTAAAAATCTTCAAATTGTTCAGAATATAGACTAAGTACTAATCCCCATATAAAAACACCTTACTAAACATTAAAGAAAAAAAAAAACAATCTAGATTCTTTAATATTTGAATAATAATACAAATATCTTGAAATCAGACCTTTCCAGGCACCTTTTTAAGTATACGAGTAAGCAAGCGAGGCCTTGCAAGGACCTTTCTAAGCACATAAGTAAGTAAGGCCTTACAAGGGCCTTTCCAAGCACCCAGGCACGCGAGCAAGTGAGGCCTTCCAGACACCTTTCTAAGCACCTCTTCAAGCATGCAAGCGAGCGAGGGAGTGTGGCCTTCTAAATAAAGCAATTTAACCTATTTTTAGATCTTATTTTTTTAATTTACATATACAATTATATAAGGCGTATTGAATTTGATTAATTTTATAACATTTCAATAATTAAAATGACTATTTTCCATAAATTCGAGCATACTGGGTGTTTTGGTGGAATCAGTGTAGAACGCGGGTGGCCCGGTTCTGCGTCACCGCCTCTAATTACTTGATACTTTTTTAAACAAAAAGGGAAGAGATCCTTTCAAAGCTTGATGTCAAGGTGCTAAGTCCAAAAACGAAGTCAAGGATCTATGCTAGCAGGGATTGGTACAAGCGAGGCACCTCATACGAGTAGGCTATTCCTGCCAGCTGCAAGCAAGCGGTTTATGCGAGTAATGATTCCCGCGAGCGAGGCAGTCCGTCCAAGCGAGGGGGTTCATACTTGCGAGGATTTTTACAAGCGATGGAGTTGGTGTGAGTTGGATAAGCAGGCCTTGCCGCAGTAGTTGTGTGAGCAGAGATGTGAGCAGGGAATCGAGCGACGAGGCGTGCGAAGTACGCAACCCCCGCTGGAATTCACCAGAAACAATAAGTGTGGATTGTAAAAGCTTGACACCAACCAAAAGCACAATAACAATAGACAAGAAACCTTGGTATCCGAATTCGATGACTCTTGATATCAACTATAAAGGGGGAAAGTAAAAAAACAAGTGAAGGCAAATGATAACAAACATAAGAAAGCCCGGGGGACAACGGGCTTTAGATATCAAAATCAGGATTAGTTCCAGCCCCCCACTCCCCGTCAATACACCATTTCACCCTTCCGTCCTACAAATCGATCAAACTGCCACCCTGCTGAGGCTGCTGATGATACGTCTGCTGTCCTCCCCAAGGGTTGTTGACCGGCTGCGCAAACCCCGTCTGCTGTGGAACGAACTGCTGCTGCGGCTGGTTGAAGAAAGGATTGTTGCCCGTCCGCGTGGCCCGGAGCTTGTCCAGTCCCTGTCCGGCCGAATTGACAAATGTACCCGGGGCCGTATGCTGGGCGGGTATACGCAAATCTCCCACATTTCCGAAAGTGTCTTGTCCCTCTCCGGAAGCCAACAGTGCGTTCAACTGTGCGCGATGCGGATCCAGCATCTGAGTGGGTGCGGTCTTCTGCGGCGTGAAAGACTGCTGGGGTGGAGCAAGTGACTGTGGCTGTGTCTGGTAGTTCGCGATCGGATTGGGCGATGTGAATTGGTTCGTGACCCTCTCTTCCGCCAAAGTGTTCAGTGACGGAGGTCCAGTAGTAGCGGGTCGGCTCTGGAACTGCTGAGTACGTGGTGCAAATGGATTGTTCGATCCCGTAGGCATCGGTTTCAGAGCATCCGCTGGCTGTGGGCTAGCCCATGGGTTGTTCGTACCCGCCGACAAAAAGTTATCCTGAGGTTGTTGGAACTGCTGCTGTTGCGGCTGTTGCTGCTGTTGCTGTTGGGAAAATGCGTCGCCTCCCCAGGGGTTGTTGACGTTGAATGCTGTGTGTTGTGGCTGTACAGTGGCCTGCGGCTGCAGATAGTTGTTCTGCGCCTGGCCGTAAGGGTTCTGGTCAAACGAGGTCGGCTGCGCCTGGAATCCGTTGCCATACCCATTGGGCATACCAGTCATCTGACTCTGGAAACCAGTAGGCTGGGCATATTGGTTGTTCAAATAACCAGTTGTCAGCGGCTGTTGCGGGTTGATCGGGTTGCCGAACCAGTCGACCGCGCTCTGCTGCTGGTAACCCTGGTTGTATCCGGTAGGTTGCGGCTGGGCGACTTGCGTAGGGGCATCATCGAACAGGGAATGGGCGTTGCTCTCCTCCAGCTCCCGCTTGCGCAACTCCTCTTCTTCCTTGCTTAGCTTGATTGCCTTCGCCAGATCCTCGTCGTCGTCGGCCGCGGCTGCATCCCTAGCCCGGCGCTTGCGCTCCTCCTCGGCTTCATACTTGCTCGCCTCAATTGCCAAGCGGTATTCGGCATCGTCGTCGTCATTCGTGGTGCGGCGACGCTCGCGGCGCTCGCGACGGGGCTCTGGAGCGTAGCCTCCTTGGTGGTCATCCAGACCGCTCACCCGGGACTTCCAGAGCTTGCGATCGGAGCGCTCGCTGCGCAACCGGTCTTCGTCCAGAACGAGCGAGGTGAGTTCCTTGGCGGCCACACGGACTGTAAATCGGACGATTAGCCAGATATGACGTAGATTACCCCAGCCACCCCATATTAACTTACCGTTTTGTCCGACATCGCGTCCGTCCTCATCAACGTACTGAAATTCGCGCAAAGTCTTGATGATGTAGACATTCTTACGGGCCCATGTTACTACCAATTCGGAGCCTTCGTGCAGGCAGTAATCCAAGACTTTCAATGACTTGAGAACGTGGCGCCAGTTTTTGCCTTTGTCGTTTAAGCGCTTATCCAACATGTCCATGATCTCGTAGAAATCGGTGGGGCTAGATGGTTGCACGAGGGGGTCAGTTTGAGTCGCGGGACCATGCAGGCCACGGGGGACGCGGGGTAGCCTACCTGCTGAAGGTCAAGGCGGCGATTTCGGCCATCTCGGTGCCAGTTGGCCCCCAAGGATCATTACTCGTAGCTGTAAAGGGAAGAAGAAATGAGACATTAGCGTCAATCGACTATACACTCGTCCAATGGAGAGAATGCTGGAATGGAGGTGACCATGGATTGACTAGAAGTTATGACGATAAGGAGGGTGTATCGTAGGCTACAGCCGATCGGGGGCAAGATAAGCGGGCAGCAACAGTCCAACGTACCATTTCGAACCTTGACCTGCACGGAGGAATAACCCTTGGTGACGTTTTTCACACTGCGCACGACTTTAGACATGGTGGCGGTACTGAGTGTGTTGATGGGAGAAGTGAGGATAGACTAGGCGGCCCTTTCCGCCTTTGGCTTGCGTAAGAGGGGGAGATAGTGAGGGAGGAGGTTGTGAGCGAGGCGAACAAGGCGATCGCGCAGGAATAGGTGTCAATAGAGCTGAGGAGGATGGAGCAACTGCGATGGGGAGTAGAACCAGTCCGACTCCTTATCGCGCTTAGAACGGTGGGAGAGGCGTATGTAAGCCGCGTTCGGAATTGTCACTCAGTGACCGAGAGACAGTCGGAATTTAGAGCGTTCTGGCACTCGGCGGGGAAAGACTGGAGCAATCCAGGATGATTCGAAGAACAGGAGATGGCGACTGCAGAGAGCAGTGGAAGATCGGAAATAGGATAATGGAGTTGAAGAGAAGAAGAAGGGAGGAGTGTGGAGGAGGAGAGGAAGAAGAGAGGAAGAGAAGAGAAAGAGGAAGTGTCTGGAGAGAGGGAGCAAGAGAGAGAGAGAGAGATCGGGCGGACTAAAAGGTTGGGTGCCACCGGAAGACCGTTCAATAAATTCCAGCCAATTTCTCACAACCACCCCTCTAAGCCGTCCTGGAATAGCGGGGATTTCCGTTCTTACTGAGCTCGGATGCAATGCGCTCGTGTTAAATGCAAAGAAATTCTCTTTCGAGGGTGTAGCTGCGTCAGGTTGTCGAATCTGCCTTCTCGGGCGTTCATTCACTTCCCTCGGGCAGCGGCCAGTCGAATAGGGGCACTGCGACAACGTACAAGGACGAAGAAGGAATTGGGACGGTATAAAGACGGTTGACTCAAAGCCAGCCGAAAGGAGAATGAACGGTCAAATACTGCGGAGACCAGAAGAGCTAAGAAGAAGGAGCAGGGAGAGAGAAGGAGGGAGATTTCATTGAATTTGATATAGTGATGGATGAGATGATCAGGAGAAGAAACCCGAGCGATGATGGTGTCATTCCTTCCTCTTCCACTGCTCTCCGTCTCCATGCACTCTGTTCCTTCTATTCAATTGATTCAATTCAAGACCGCAGTTCTATCTTTATCCGCTGGCATCTATAAAGTGGCTCCATGTTATTTAACATGACAGTGTTCACTTCAACTACCACTTGACGTCAATTGACCATTCCCCTATCTGTATACACCCTTGAACACACTACACTATACAACAAACATTCGCCGAACTACCATCCCAGTCGGGAAAAAATCGAGGCTAGAGATTCCAAAGCCTTTCCAAGCCATCCGACTCGTTCTTCTCCAGGTCTCTCTAGATACTGAATATGCTCTCTTCCCCGTGTGTTGTGCTTTAGCGCCTGGCCGGCCTCGCAATCGACGTCATCGCAGGCAGGGGCCGGCCGGCCTGTTCTTGCAGATCGAACCACGTTCGGCCTCATCCTGACTGACTCCAATCCTGACCCCATCCATGCGATCTTTCTGGTTGACAAAGAAAAGCGTCTCCGCACTCCCAACCGCAAAGAAATGGTGGAATTTGCAGGCAGCAGAATTGATGCGGTTTCCTGGTCCTTCTGGTCGGCTGAACCTTATGTCATCTCCGGGCCCCGGATTTCCAAACTAGTTTGCATTAGATTATTGACAACATCTAGCCACCAGTCATCGCAGAGAGGTCTATATTCCATGTCCATTGTTTACACTGAAATCTCCCTCATTTCATCTAAAGCCTGAAGAGACGAAAGAAGAAGAAGAAGAAGAAGAAGAAGAAGAAGAAGAAGTTGAAACTAGATATATGAACAATGAGAGGACAAAGAACTGCTATTCTAGGATTTCTGCTCTTCCTCCAGACTGAGGTATTTGGCCTCAGCGCCCTTGATGCAGGCAATGTTCGCTCCCAGCTTGTTCAGCGTCTCCACGTACTCATCGTACGGGTCTGAGTCGAACACAATGCCTCCTCCCGCCTGCAGGTAAGCCACCCCGTCCTTGACCATCATTGTCCGTAGTGCAATGCAAGTGTCCATCGCACCCGGCACTTCTGCCGCTCCATTTGCGCTGGCGATGTTATAGCCGAAGTAACCCACCGCGCCCGCATACACACCGCGCTTCTCGCCCTCCAGCTCCGCAATCAGCTGCATCGCCCGCACCTTGGGTGCGCCCGACACCGTTCCCGCGGGGAAGATTGACCGGAATGCATCGAAGCGCGTCTTTTCCGGCCGCAAGATACCCGAGACCTGCGACACGAGGTGCTGCACGTGCGAGAATCTCTCCACCACCATCAACCGATCAACCTGTGTCGTCGTCGGGTCGCATACTCGGTTCACGTCGTTGCGTGCCAGATCCACCAGCATAACGTGCTCCGCACGGTCCTTCAGACTGCTGCGCAACTCGGTGGCCAACGCCTCGTCTTCTTCCGGCGTCCGGCCGCGCTTTACCGTACCCGCGATCGGGTGTGTGATGATGCGGCCCTTCTCCTCCTTGACCAGCAGCTCCGGACTGGCACCAACCAGCTGGAAGTCTTCACAATCGATGTAAAAGAGGTATGGGGACGGATTGACGGTGCGCAGGTGTCGGAAGAGGTTGAAGGGGTGGAGGGAGGTGGGGCGGGACAACCGCTGCGAGGGCACGGTCTGGAAGATGTCACCCTTGGAGATGTGCTCCTTCAGGCGAGTAACATGACGCTCGTAGCCTTCGCGTCCGATGTTCGACGTGTATTCCTGATTCTGTAGGATAGGACCCTGGGGTGGAAGTGGGTGGTCGGGGCGCAGTAGAGTCGCGACAATGCGCTGAAGGGCCTCCTGACCCTTGCAGTACTCCGCCTCCAGCTCCGTCTTGCTGCTGGGAATGGGAATGTATGTGATGACCTTGACAACCTGGAAGAAGTGATCGAAAGCGACGATAGTGTCGAAGAGCATGAACAGCGACTCAGGAATACCCAGCACATCCTTCATTGGGCGGGCCGTCTTAGGTTCGAAATACCGCACACAGTCGTACCCAACGTAGCCGATAGCACCCCCGGTCAGAGGAGGAAGAGTCAACCCGGGCACTGTCGCAACACGATATCCGGACAACTCCTCCTCCAGAATCGGCAGCGGGTCACACTCGGGCCCATGGCCAGCACCAGTCTTGATAACTTTGCGGGGATCTGCGCACCCAGAAAAAAAGTAGACGGAGGAATCAGTCACGAGCTCTGAATCTCGGAAGCCGGGGAAAGTGAACTAGCAAGGGTACCGCATACCAGCTCCAACAAAACTGTATCTTCCGATGGTTTCTGTGGTGGCAGCACTCTCGTAGAGGAACGACAATTTCGATCTGGGCCGGTCAGCGCGCCTACTCAGCGGCGGAGGTCGCGGGCGGCAAATGACTCACTTCTCTGCGATCTTCAGATATGCCAGGGTAGGAGTCAAGAGGTCGGCTGAGATAGAGGTAACCAACGGCAAAAGGTTGGGGGCAAACTTGGAGTCTCGGACGGAATCGATGACCTCGCCTGCAGTCTCGAGAGACGGCACAATCGTGATCTGAGTGAGTCAGAAGGAATTAGCATGCAACCACTTTCGTACCAGTTAAGTTGGTGATTATTGTCGAGCGCAATGCATGTTACATGCTTAGAGACAATGCGAGAACTCGAAAAGCACTTACAGACGGCGCCATCTTTGCGTATGAAGTTGATGGTGTGCGGGAAAAAGTAACGGAGGAGGGGGAGGTGCGGGAGAAGATTGGCAGGGAGGGACAATCAAAAAGAGCCCGAGTCCGGAAGTAAACCGGAGATGGAGGGGGAGGATTTGCTGGCGGGCGGGGCGGGCGGGCGGGCAGAGGCAATGGACCTTAGTATAAAAAAGACTTTTCACAGTGAAAAGAATGGGAGAGTGAGATGAGATGAGAGTGCGAGTGAGAGTGAGAGAGAGAGAGAGAGAGGAAGAAGAATAAGTCACGGCTAGGGAGATGCTGAGGATGAGAAAAGCATCCCAAGTGATTGCTTGACATGTTCCCGAACTGGCCATCCAGACCGTAACTAGTAAGTATGCCGTTCCTCCCAACCAGGACTAGCGTTACCGGCCTGATAGACGCCGGCATTCATCCCGATTCTTATTCATCATTATCATCCTTAACTTACTTAGTTATTGACAGCCCGACTGTCAACAATTCCATTGTTCCTCCTGCAATTCGCTTCTACTGAAGTATGGACCATCGGGCTCATTCCCTAACTGTCAATTCGGGATAGATTAAAATATACTCTTTCTTCTCTACCTTCCAAGCTCAAGCTTCTCTGCCATCCTGTCGCCCAACCCAAGCTATTCCCTGGTTGCTGTGGGAATCCTCCGCCTGATTAGCTGTTGTTCTTGCTGGAAGCATTATTCCAGTAGTCATCGTCATCATCTGAGGCCGGACGTGAGCTGTTGCTTAAAACCTTCGCCCAACCCTTTGCTTGGGTATCACTGCACGTCAATCTAAAGAAAATCTAAAGAAATAAGGGTACCTTTCACCCTTTTTCTCCTGTGCGCACGGGCTTGCAGCACGCTACTTCTAATCCGCCCCCTTGCACCAACCCTCAAATTCTATGCTCATAGGCCTGGCATTTCTGAGAGATTATCGAAATAAGGGAATAAGTGGCATTACGATAGGGTCCAATTATAGAAAACGAGAACACAACAAAGTCTCTAAACCCCTGGAATAGCCCTCCATGGAGCATCAGACGTCTTACTCACAGCCCTCGCCGCCGTCATCGGTAGCGGAGCAAACATGGGACAAGACTCTCACAGACCCCGATTACGCTTCTCATATCCTCGAAAGCGATCTGAATGATGCAGCCTCGTTGCCTGCACGTCTCATCCGAGTGGCTCAAATTCTGTCCGAAAGTAACTCGATTTCTATCTCAGACTCCACCAAAATCCATCACTGCCTCCAGGACATGGAGGCCCTGCTTGATCCGCGTCCGGGACTCTCACATGAAGTCGCCCGTTGTCGACCCCGTGCGCATTCTCGACCGCCCAGCCCAGTAGACTCTCCTCGAGATCCACATATGAATTCCAGCATACCAGTGTCGACAACAGCGAATCATGTCGGTTCCGTCCAGGAAATATCGCACTCTCAGCTGAGAGATCTTCTCAACGAAGTTACAACGATGAAGACGGAGTTCAGCCAGCGCCGCAGAGAGTCGCTTGAAATCCACGGTTTGCTCACCCAGGAGCGCCAGGTGTTGATACAGACACTGGCAGAGCTAGACGACGAGATACACGAACTGTGAGTGACGCCTCATGACTCTTGTCTGTTGCCTTGCTGTAATTAGCATACTGATATGTTGATACTAGTCGGAAAGATATCCTCGAAGACTCGGCAGAACGGGAGGCCATGCAAGGAACGATCAATGGCTTAGAAATCTGGGTGGACGACTGGCACAAGCAGCACCTCTTGGCTGTGACGGATGGGCCCACGATGAAGCATCGGCGAAAGAGTCAACGGCGGTGGACGAAGTGTGCCAAGGAAGAACGGTTCAGTGACGACGGAGAAGCACTCTTTGAAGGCATCACAGCATGGATGCGGGGTTGGAAGGACGTCGAGGAGGGCTTTCACGTTCGACAGAAGGATCGCGATCTGAGAAGGGAACAAAGAAGGGAGCATATGCAAAGACAGAGGGACCATTCCCAAACAAGTCTGGATTGATGAGACTAGGGATCGCTGCTTTAGAGGAATTGGACATGTAATTGGTGATACCAAGCACCGATGATGCTGCCCAGAGCCGAGATGCCAGAGGTTTCTGAAGAGGTGTTACCCCACTAAATTGGATATGAGGCGGCGCGCACTTGCGCCCAATCAGTTGACCAAAAACAATTGGTACAGTGCGTAAAAAGAAGAGAGTGAAATGAAGTCACAAGAGCCACCGTAATCAACCCGTGAAGTCGCCAACCGCCGCTTTTGCTGCCTGAGTCCAACCTGCGCCGTTTAAGAGTGATCTAACCCAAGTATTTATCGAAGCAAGAACTATAATTATGGTAGTATAGCTGTAAAGGTGTATTCTGTAGACGTGATGTGTGCTCTCCGGGATTGCGCTTCGATAACATGGTACATCGGGGCCTGCCGAGAACCTTGAGCGCAAAGACGAGATCTGTTTGAGGCAAAACGCCATGATGCTGCAGCTGGCTTGTAGTCCCGGTTTGCCTTCATCGCCGCTTCATGAAGTGACGTACAGTATGTGCATCGAATAGTCATCGATCATAATCTCCAAATAGTGTCGCAAGAACCTGAGCGATGGTGACATTGTCATCGATTTGAAGAACTCAGCGCTGCAGATTGACGATAGCCAACTATTTGATCATAGTTAGTATGCTGAATTCTTTAGGGTCGAAATTGCCATACCTGGTTACCAAATCCAAATGCAAGTTTCTTGCCATCAGTATCCCACGCCAGAGAACGATCTAAGACCGGTTCTGTAATTCCATTAGGTCCGTTGACGGGGCCCCCCGGTTCATCTTCTGTTTTCCGCTCTTCACGTCCTGGGGCTTTCCATGCAGCCATCGCGGTCCCGCCTCTTTGTGCGTTCCAGATGAGCAGACTATCCTTGCTTGCAGCCGCAAGGGCGTAGCCATCTGGTGAGAAACTAGCAGCCAGAGCGGGCGATGAGGGGCCGAGGGAGAGTTGGTGTATACATTCAAATCGCTTGGAATCCAGATCAATCCGCCAGACTTTCACTGTATCGTCCGTTGAAGATGAGGCCATGAAGACAGTTTGGGTTACCGCAGACTGTTCACCGTTTGGCTTGATTTCAATTGCAGTGATCTCGCCTTCGTGAGCATTGTCGAGGTGTATATCGTGAGTCGGAACCCAGAGGGCAGCATTGGCGGAGGATGCGGCAACGGCCACGGGTGAGGGGCCAACACTAGCACAACGGATAAAAGCCCAAAGCCTCTCTGCATTGCTCGATCTGAAAGTCTTTGAGATGTGAACGCTCGAATCCACATCACACTGATAGACAGTGCCAGGACCACAAGCATAGACTTGGCTGCATCCCAGCCAGCACAGATCGAGTACAGTCCCGTCAATGACCTGCGGGGAGGGGAATTCATCCGGACGTACGGAATCGTCCCACAGAGCAAGCTCGGAAATTCGACTATCGGAAGCAACCACAATCAATTTCGAGCCATTTTCCACCCAGTGCAAGCCGGTGATCATCCGCGGAACCTCTGGGAGCAGGTCCACGGCGTGTCCAAAGACGTCATACATCGTGATCGAGCCTCTCATATCATTGTATGTCGCCACAGCTAACTTGTGTCCGTTGGGCTCCCAGGAGACTGCTGAGACACATGTACGGTCTCCATTGTTCTCGACAAGCTTTTCTTGCACAGGAGGCGCGGTTGACGACAATCTCCATAGACTACAGAATGTATCACCAGCGGCGACGACAACGGTGGGGTCATTGGGACGCCACAGTGCTCTCGTCACGTGATCATGACCAGCCACCTCCAGGAGGGCGGTGTCGGGTGCCAGGTCGGCCGCCTTGGCGGGGGTGATCTGTACGCCAACGCTGTGGCCGGTTGTCAGGGTAAAGGTTGGCGGTGGTGGTGCGGGTGGTTCCTGGTGGTCCTGCGATTCCGGTCGGATGCCCATGCTCACGTCGCCATCCCCATCCACGGCCATCTCGGCTGTTGATGGCGACTCTTCAGCTGCCACTGCGGCTTTGACCTCTGAATGTGTGACCCCATTGGAATCTACTTCCATCGGCACCTCATCTCCATTAGTTTCTGAGCGGTCGCTTTTGCGAGCTTTCTTAACATTTGGGACGGGCTGGGGGGCGGCAGCCTCGGCCGTCAAATGACCGTTGGTCGTCACGCCGCCGCCGCCGCCGCCGCCGCCGCCCTCGCGCGCAACTTTGCTTGCGGGCGAGACAGGCGCCTGGTCTGTGCCAACTGCTGCCTCCTCCGGGCCATTTTGCACCTTTGACGTCTCCGGCTCCAAGGGAGCTGGTCCGAAGAAATAAGTCGATGGTGAAAAAGATGTCGCATTTCCATCCTATGTTGCAAATTAGACTTTGCGTCACTCTTCGTTTTTCACATCCACGCAAATGACGACCGAGGGTTGGATGGTGAAGATAGATACTTGAGGATAACATGGAAAGAATTGTGTTCATACCCGATCAATAGAATGCTCCAGTTCGTAATACTGTAGGCCTTTTTGTACTAACGAGACAAGAGCATGGGTTTTGATATATGGGGCAAATGGCAAACTCTGCGGGTCATGATTCCACGCGCGCTGCAATGTGATTGCAGCTTCGCCATGTCCTATAAACGAGCGTCAACGGAATCAACAAATGCTTGAACATTCGTCAACCACAAGAAAAAAAAATGAATTTACCTGATTCTTGGAGGTACCTATCATGGAGTCAGTGAAGGTGCACCAGGGCCACAGCCAGTGAGTGCGCTGAGGCAAAACAGGAACGAGGGTATGGGCAGACAACAAGGTTGGCTCCAGAGGAATTTGATACATACCTCCATATTAGGTAATTGACATGATGTGATGTGAGATCAGGGTGTGCCATTGTTACATGTATGACAGCTAGTAAGATGTAAAGTCCGCTAGCATGCCAGAAGTGAAAAGCTTCTCCAACGAGACAGACGAGCAACGGCGCGAGATGGGAAGATGAAGCTTCAGAAGATGTGAGAGTTCCCGGGAGTCGACTGAATAAGCACTGTGGAGCAAATTCTTTCGTGCTAAGAATTCTCGAAGCTGGTAGCTTTGCTGGAGAAGAGGGGAGAACGAGCCGGGTAAAGACGCAGCCAAGGCTGTGACAAGGGAGACGACCAGTATGCGAAGGGGGAGGTTAAAGATGCAGGGCCCGGACGCAGGCCGCAAATGTCAAATGCGAAAGGCAGTAAGATGGTCACAAAGAGTGCAAATGACTAGGGAACATTCTACAAGCTCCCACTGACGATATTGTTAGGACGAAAGAGAAGTTTCTCTGACAGCACCAGTACGAAATGGAGGTTGAAAGGGAAATGTGAAGAACGAATAATATCGGGACGGGAGGAAATCGACACCAACGTGTGGCTTGACGATGGGAGACCCGCTAGCGAACTGCAGAGGCCGGAGAAGCAACACCAAGTGTTTGGGAGGAAGAAGAAGAGAGGGGCGGAGGGGGGCGAGGAGGGGGGGAAGATGAGGGGGGGCAAAAGAGAGAGAAAGAGAGAACCAAAGGAGAGAGGGTCCGTGGAGAATTGTAGGAATAGAGAAGAGATACGAAAATAATTGGGGGAGTGAAATAGGATGGCAGCGGGCGATCTCTAAAGGGAGATTTGAGTTGAGTTGACTGATGGAGAAGTTAAGTTAGAGGGAGGCCAGACGGACGGATGAGGAACTACCCTTAGTTTCGGGGCAGTCGCAGCAGCAGTAGCAGCAGCAAGACCAGGTACGGTATGTGGGTAAAGAGAGGGAGAGAGAGGTTCAGCCGGACGCTCGGATGGACGACCCTCAAAACACTCTTTTTCAGATGTGTTTTTTTCCAGTTATGTCTCCAGCAAACAGGCAGTCGGTTGGTCGGTCTGTCGGTACGTTCGTCCAGTGCTTCTAACCAGAAGTCTAGTTTCTCAACTTCAGTAATGACTTATCAATAGCCAGAAAATGATTGAATCCGTGACAGTGAACAATTCGACGAACAGACAGACAGACGGACGGACGGTGTTGACTTGGGACAAATTCGGGGGATGGATGGGGGGGGGGGCGCTTGACTCGTTGTGGCGTCTAGGCCATGGGTAGCGTGCAGTTGACTAAACCCGTCCCATCAAATACCATCAAATACCATCAAATTGACGGCCAGCGGATCGACCTGGCCGCTGGGCCGGGTTGGGACTAGTGCAAACGGGGCCAACTCTCTTTTTATTTTCTGGTTGGTTACCTTATTCTGATCAGGTCGACTGCATTTCCATGGAGCATCATTTCCTGAACACATGGTTAAGGTCTACTAGGTAGGCTGGCTGCTGGAAGAATTACCCCTCAATTCGAGTATTGCTCTTGATCTCTTATTGCCATCTATCTGTCTTCGGTTCGTAGACAATGACTACTTCAATGCCTAGAGACTCTCAATGACAATAAGTACAACAAGATCATACTCACCCACAGGGGTTGTAGTAAGTGGTCGATCTGAATCTTGGTGTGGTCCATCCTTTTGCTGGGCTGGCCGGTCGATCCGCTCGTTGTACATCATCTTTGGTGCATGCATGCATTGTGGGCTAAATCCCTCCCGCTCCCCGCCGGTGCAAATAATTGTAAATGTCGCTCTGTGTTACCTCCTGTCTATAGCCTAGCTTTTGCATGGCTATCACTTAGTTATGCTCCTCACCTATTGTCAACGAACCATATCAGAAGACCGCTACAGGAGGAATACTGCAGGGGGAGAATTCGGAGCACATGTCCGATTGTCAGGATGGCCCGAACAAAGACAGAGCCCATTGTCACCATGATGTATTCAAACTTCGCCATTATACGGGAGAAATCTTGATAATACCTCGGGCAACGCTGGAAACGGTTTTCCCTATTTCTACACATAGTATTTACTCCACAATCAGTACAGACTAGGTACAGTACATACTCCGTAGTCCAAAAATCAGTAGACCAAAAGGTCAAAGCACCGGGGATGCCAGGCGGTTTAAGGATGAGACCCCGTTCTGGTAAGGCCATGTAAGGTGACCAATCAGATATATGCGATCCTACTAGGTAGTAAGTATCCTTGCAGCTTGTCCCAAACAGGACTCGTCTCGGGACTCCGCCCGACTGTTCTTCGGGAGGTGAGTGTTTGTTCTCTACTACCTTAACAGCAGCTGAGTTGATTCGGCCTGAATTTCTATCCTTCAATCAACTACTTCCTCAGTCCCTTCTCACAACGTCACATCTCCCAGCTGGGCTCCATCACCCAGCCTGCGGTCTAGCAACCGCAAGAGCTCTTTTTCCAGTCCCTCTTTCATCATGGCTCTCCGAGTGAACATCCCTCCGGCCACCCGAATCTGCCTCATCAGTCTCCTTACCCTCTCCTTGCTGTACAACATTGCCCGATGGCGCCAAATTGACACCACGGGGGGCACACCGACCGTCACCCCCATCGTACCCTACCTGACGCTTGTTCCGTCATATCTCCTCTACTACCCGTGGACGCTCGTGACTGCTACATTTGTGGAGCGGAACATCTTCACTGTTCTTCTGAACGCCGCCACCCTCTTTTACGGCGGGAAGTACCTGGAGCGGGCCTGGGGCTCACGCGAGTTCGCCAAGTTCATCCTCACGATCGCAGTGATCCCCAATGTGGTCATCGTACCTATCTATCTCTTGGGTGCTGCGATGAGCGGCAGCGCCAGCAGCGGGTACGCCCCTTTCACCCATCGCGAATGCACAACATCGTGCGCCTTCCCTGCTGACACCCCGGCCCCCAGCGTCACTCAGATCTGCGGCGGCATCTCGATCCAGGCATCCTTCCTCGTCGCCTTCAAGCAGCTCGTCCCCGAACACACAGTCACCATCTTCCAGGGCTTGGTGAAGATGCGGGTGAAGCACTTCCCCGCCCTCTTCCTCCTCCTGAACACAATCAGCGGTGTAGTCGTCGGCACCCGGGCCGCCGCGATCCTTTCCTGGCTTGGGCTCGTGACGAGCTGGACCTACCTGCGATTCTTCAAGCGCCAGCCCGACCTGACCGGCACCTCGACCGACGGACTGGGCATCAGGGGTGATGCGAGCGAGACTTTCGCATTCGCATGCCTATTTCCCGACCTCCTCCAGCCGCCCATCGCTTTCATCTCCGACCAGGTCTATGCGCTCTTGGTTGCGGTGAAGGTCTGCACCCCCTTCTCCGAGGAGGCTATCGCATCCGGCAATCAACAGGTCCTGGCCCGCGGCGAAGCCGGTCTTCCCAGCCTTCTTTCGAACCAGCGCGGGGGCCGAGCCATGGCCAAGCGGGAGGAGGCGGAGCGACGACGCGCGCTGGCTCTCAAGGCTTTGGATCAGAGGCTACAGGCTGCGGCTGCGGCGAGAGCGCCCCCATCGACATTGAATCCGCCAGGCGCCGCCCATAGTCAGACTCCAACCCCAACAGTAGCAGCAGGACAGGCGATGCTGGGTGAAACCAGCTACACGCCGGACCACGCTTGATGTGAAAACATGTTCAGTGCTGCTCCTTTTTTTGTGTTCGTTTGGAGATATCCTCAAAGAATTATCAGTATGCTGTGAAGGGCCAACGAGGGCTGCCAGAGTCCCGTTCCTGACCGGGCTTGGTTGCTCCTTCAAAATGGGTAGCAATTCGCACTTTTCAGGGAAGTCCAGCTGCTTTCTTACTGACTGTATATTTTTTCGCATTGTGGATCCTACTGGGCATGTTATGAATGCATCATATGAATGGAGTTAGATACATGCTCGGGTTGGAGGCTATTATCCAGTTTATATGACTCATGACTGCGGCAAATTGTTTCTAAATCTAATATGTCAACAGGACTTTCAGACCTTCTTCGCTACAAATAGAGAATGCAGCAGAGATCATATGAAACCCAGGTGACACAACACAAAACGAACCGTAGAAGTACAAACTCCCATGGTAGGGATGTAATATTCTCGACACGAACCACATAATCGAACAAGAGTATAGGAAATATGAAACAGGGAAAATGCTAGTATGCTACACGTGACCATGACCAAGTCGTGAACCCCACAAACCAAAACTGTAACCCCATCTTGCAAGCAGCTGGAAAGTTATGACACCCCATGGACAACAAAAGATAAAGATGGGTGGTGTAAGCCACACACACACAAAAGACAAAAGGAGTGGGTGGAGAGACGAAAGCGCAAAAGGGAAGAGAGACAAAAAGAGAGAGGGAAAAAAAAACAACTTCTGGTTTAGAGCTGCTTCAACCGCGCCACCTGTTCTCTGGCCTCCTGCAGCATGCGCTCCTGGTCCTTCTTCGCCTGCCGCTTGGCCGCTATCCGAGCCCGATCGACCTTGGACTTGGCGGCCATCTGGTCCAGCTTGCGCAGCTCGGCCGTCTCCGCAGCCGTCGCGGGGATCTCCGTGGCGCCGGTCATGTTCTTGACCTTGTTCCAGATCTCGGTGTAGGGGAGGTTGCGGACGTCGAGGACGGCGACCTGCTCGTGGGCGGCGGGCGCCGGGGCGTGGGCATCCTTGAGGTCTTCGGCGGCGAGCGAGGCGGCGATCGGGCTGGTCTGCTGGGCGAAGTAGACGCTCAGGGCGGCGGGCCCGTCCTGGTCCTCCGTCTGGCGGACGGTCATCGGGATGCCCGGGTTGTGGTACTTGAGCCGCGGGAGGCAGTTGCGCCAGAAATGCCGCGCGCCCTGGTGGCCGCCGTAGATCTTGCGGGCGTAGGTCAGGTGCAGCCGGGTGATCGCGGGGAACTCCTGGGTCGCCGAGGGGGCCGCGGGGAAGACGGCGGCGCCGGTTCCAACGCGGACGTTGAGAAGCTGGAGAGATTTGCAGATGTCAGTCTCGATGGGGGGGGGTGGGGTTCGTGGAGTTTGATGGGTTGCTCTCCGTCGGTGTCGGGCCTCACGGAGATGGCAGTCGTGGTGATCGTTGTATGGAGGCTCGAGGAGACAACGGGGCTTGCGGGATGTGTCGGGGTCTGTATCAAGGAGGTCTTACCTTCTGCAGGAGTGAAAATAGTCCCAGTCAGTCTTCCGGGGTTGTATCGACAAGGGGGATGGATGATGGCTAACTTACAGTTTTCAGCTTCCGCATCCGCTTGAAAATGTTGACCATTGTGACGGAAGTGGCTCGCACGCTCTTTGTATACTATGCTGTAGTGATACAGAAATGGATTCCAGCGCAGATCCGGCAGCGACTGGTTGCAATTTGTCCGCGGTGGTTCAAGGTGCTTTCGCTGCTGGTTGGAAGCTTCCGCGTGGATTTTTGGGCGGAGAGAAAAGCAGCCGATATCGAATCACGTGATACTATGCGATACGGCCGGGCTTCAGGACTATCGATGTAGCTGTTCGACGTTGCACGCGACAGAGTAGTAAATTCTAGATGGATTTGATCACTCAGATAGTTGGTCTGAATTGGGTGAGCTAGGGTTAGACTGGATTTGAACATGAATGAGGTTGTATGTAACCTGCTATCCTCAACGCTAAGCATAGATCCGTCCAATCCTCCCCGGCTCAGCCAGTAGTCAATCTGGGGTGTACAAAACAATACGCTCCTTCACCAATCTATTATCCCTGTGAGTCACAAATTGCACCCATAAGCAACCCATCCTGGATAAAACCCCTAGCTCATACTCATTCTACTTAAGAGCCAGACAAAGCCACCTCTCTATCGAATCTCAGTTCCATCTCAAACTGTCAATTGGTTTACAGCGAGTTCGGAGCAGAAAGAGGCAGGCGGTGACTCACGGACCGCCTTTTCCCACATACGGAGGAATTCTTTTCGAACCCCGCGGTGACTCGAGACGATCTATAAGACTCCGCTTTCCATCCTTGCCCCAGGGCTTCTTTATCTTCATTTCTACGAAAGGAAGACCATCTATCTGGAGCAATGGCAGCCGCTGCTGCATCCGCAGCTGCGCTCGATCAGGGCAACAGCACCAAAAACACCCTGAAGCTGGAAAACGTGCGACTCACTTGCCCCTCTTCCTACCGCAAGAAGCCCCTCTTTGTCATGCAACCCGTGCTAACCTCGATTTCACTCACAGACCGAGAAGAGAGACACCCTTATTGCTATCGAGAAGAAATACCAGGCGCAATGGAAGGAGAACAAGGTCTTCGAGGTCGATGCCCCCTCCGACGCTGAGGTGCCTTACGGCAGCATCTCCGCCGCGGAGCTCCGCGAGAAGCACCCCAAGTTCTTCGGAACCATGGCTTATCCCTACATGAACGGTACTCTGCACGCTGGTCACAGTTTTACTGCCAGCAAGGTTGAGTTCATGACTGGTGTGGCCCGTATGGAGGGTAAGCGTGCTCTCTTCCCTCTGGGTTTCCACTGCACCGGTATGCCCATCAAGGCTTGCGCCGACAAGCTCCGTGATGAGGTCCAGAAGTTCGGCCAGAGCTTTGAGAACTACAAGGAGGAGAGTGAGCAGGAGCAGGCTGCCGTCGCCGCCCCGACCCAGGAGGTCAAGGCCGAGCAGGCCGAGAAGTTCTCCGGCAAGAAGAGCAAGGCCGCCGCGAAGACGGTCAAGATGAAGTACCAGTTCCAGATCATGTTGGCCATTGGTATTCCTCTTGAGGAGATCCACAAGTTCGCCGATGCTGCTTACTGGCTGCAGCACTTCCCCCCTCTCGCTATCCGCGATCTCGACAGCATTGGTGCCGGAATTGACTGGCGCAGACAGTTCGTCACCACTGACGCCAACCCCTACTATGACGCCTTTGTCCGCTGGCAGATGAACCGCCTCCACGAGCTCGGAAAGATCCAGTACGGTAGCCGTTACACTATCTACTCCCCCAAGGATGGACAGCCCTGCATGGACCACGACCGAACCGAGGGTGAGGGCATCGGACCTCAGGAATACACCGCCATGAAGCTGAAGGTCAAGGAATGGGCCCCTCAGATTGCTGAGTTGGTCAAGGGTAAGATTGAAGAGGATGCGAGCGTCTACTTTGTCCCTGCTACGCTCCGCCCTGAGACTATGTATGGCCAGACCTGCTGCTTCCTCGGCCCCAAGATCACCTATGGTCTCTACAAGGTGAAGGAGAAGGAGTACTTTGTTGCCACCAAGAGAGCTGCCTGGAACATGGCCTTCCAGGGAACTTTTTTCACCAGCGAGAACTTCCCCAAGTCTCAGGACCAGCTACCTCTTGTCGTTGAGGCCCCCGGATCGGCTTTTGTCGGAACCCTTGTCAACGCTCCCCTCTCTTTCCACACCGAAGGTGTGCGTATCCTTCCCATGGAAGGTGTCTCGGCCACCAAGGGTACCGGTGTCGTCACCTCCGTCCCATCTGACAGCCCAGATGACTACGCTACTCTTCTCGATCTTGCTAAGAAGCCTGAGTACTACGGCATCCAGAAGGAGTGGGCTGAGCTCGAAATCTTCCCTCTTATTGAGACCCCCACCTACGGAAACCTCACTGCTCCTGCTCTGGTTAAGCAGCTTAAGATCAACTCTCCTAAGGATGTCAATCAGCTGGCACAGGCTAAGGAACTCGCCTATGGTGAGGCCTTCTACAAGGGTACCATGCTTGTTGGTGAGTTCAAGGGTCAGCCCGTCAGCGCTGTGAAGGACAAGATCCGCAAGGCTCTCTACGACAGCGGCGATGCTTTCCCCTTCGCCGACCCCATGGGCAAGGTCGTCAGCCGCAGTGGAGATGACTGTGTTGTCGCCTATCTCGGCCAATGGTTCCTGAATTACGGTGAGAACGACGCCAAGTGGCAGCAGGACACCCTGGACCACGTCGTCAACACTCTGAACACCTACTCCAACGAGACCAAGAACGGCTTCGAGAAGAACCTCTCCTGGCTCAACCGCTGGGCTTGCGCCAGAACGTACGGTCTGGGTTCGAAGCTGCCCTGGGACCAGCAGTTCCTGGTCGAGAGTTTGAGTGACTCTACGGTCTACATGGCCTACTACACCATCGCGCACCTCCTGCACGGTGACCGCTATGGTAAGACTCTCGGCTCCCTCAACATCAAGGCAGAGCAGATGATCGACGAGGTCTGGGATTACGTTTTCTGCCGCCGTGAGCTTAGCGACGAGCTCATCTCCAAGAGCGGGATCAACAAGGAGGCTCTGCTGCAGCTGCGCAGAGAGTTCGAGTACTGGTACCCCTTGGATGTCCGTGTCTCCGGAAAGGATCTCATTCCCAACCACTTGACCTTCTTCCTGTACATCCACGTTGCCCTCTTCCCTCCCGAGTACTGGCCCAAGGGAGTCCGTGCCAACGGTCACTTGCTCCTGAACGGTGAGAAGATGAGTAAGAGTACCGGTAACTTCTTGACCTTGAAGGATGCCGTCGAGAAGTTCGGTGCCGACGCTACTCGTATCGCCTTCGCCGATGCCGGTGATGGTATCGAGGATGCCAACTTCGAGGAGACCGTTGCCAACAGCAACATTCTCCGTCTTCACACTCTGAAGGACTGGATGGAGGAGACCATCAAGGACGAGACCCTGCGCACCGGCCCTGCCGATTCCTTCTGGGACAAGCTCTTCGACAACGAGCTGAACAGCCTGGTCCGCGAGACCAAGAAGCACTACCAGGAGTAAGCACCCCGTACACTATTCGAACGATTACCCGCGAGTAGCTAACTAACATCATCCAGCACCAACTTCAAGCTCGCCTTGAAGTCCGGTCTGTACGACTTCGTCAGTGCGCGTGACTACTACCGTGAGGCCACCTCGACCTCCGGCGTCGGTCTGCACCGCGACATGGTGGCTCGGTACATCGAGCTCCAGGCTCTGATGATTGCCATCATTGCTCCCCACTGGGCCGAATACGTCTGGCTGGAGATCCTGAAGAAGGTTCGTCTCTCCCAAACACAAACCCCCTATCCTCCTTTTTCCCCTCACAAGATAAATTCTAACCTCGCCACCACCAGCCCGAAACCATCCACAAGGCGCAATTCCCCAGCGTGCCCGAGGTCTCGCCCGAGCTGTCCGCCGCGCTGGCCTACACGCGCGCGACCTCGTCGAACATCACCTCGGCCGAGGCGGCGTTCGTCAAGAAGCTCTCCAAGGGCAAGCAGGTGACGTTCGACCCGCGCAAGCCCAAGAAGCTGTCCATCTACGCGGCCAAGAAGCACCCGCAGTGGCAGGAGAAGTACATCGACCTGGTGCGCGAGGCCTTCGACGGGCTCGCCATCGACGACAAGGCGCTCAACGCCAAGGTCGGCAAGCTCGGCGAGATGAAGAAGGCCATGCCCTTCGTCCAGACCCTCAAGCGCCGCCTCGTCGTCAACCGGGAGGCCCCCGAGACCGTCTTCGAGCGCAAGCTGCCCTTCGACGAGTTCGCCGTCCTCCAGGAGATGCGCGGCGCCATCACCCGCGTCACCGGCGCCAAGGCCCTCGAGATCATCGCCGTCGACGAGGGCGGCAAGACCGGGGAGGTGCTGGGGAGTGGCGAGAAGAGGGAGGGCCTCTTCGCTGAGAACGCCGTCCCCGGGCAGCCTTCTTTCCACTTCGCTAACATTGAGTAAATCCAACGAACATTCTGTTCGATGTGGGTTGGCTGCATGGAGGAAGGAAAATGGGGTCCGTCCGTCCCATCCTGCCTTTAGACCGGTTAGACAGACGGTGGGAGGGATTGATATCTTGGAACTGAAGCAATTATGGCATGTGGAAAAGAAGAAGAATTATACAGTTGATGATTTTACGTCTACAAAAGTTCCCTGGTAAACTGTTTCGCTTGTCTTGCTTAGACGTGTGAGTAGTCGGGTAGAGAGTTCTCGGTTCGCCGAGATACATATTTATGGATCACAGTTGAGCACGCTAAGGCGGCGCAACCTGGTGACTACCACAACACCCTAAAACAACAAAAGAACAAACCCAAAGCAACCATTTGCAACGATGGAAATATAAATCTAGATGCTCTGATTTATGCTAAACTAGAAATGCAAAAAGGGGGAACCCCATCGAGAAGAGATTTTCGGTATTCGCACCACATCTTATATACGAGACAATGACAGAAAAGAAACAACACCAAGCGCTATGCTGAACATGACAAGGTAGAATAACCTAGTATACGTTTACACACCCCCATCTACCCCTCGATGGACCCGATAGAAGAGGAGACAGGGGATCTAAGAGGAGGAAGCACGACGGCTGCCCTTGACCCGTTTCTGATGGCTAATACTCTGGCGGCCGCGACTCCGCGCCTGCCGTTTCGCAGCCGCCTGCTTCTCGGCGACGTACTTGTAGCACTCCAACGGGGGCCGGGATCCGATATGACGGCCGTGGGGCGTGAAGACCTCGACCTGGGGCGTGCGGGAGAAGGCCACCGCCTCGCCATCATCGAGCAGGTCGTCCTCCATGTCGTCGTACACGTCGCCGAGGGCGTGCGACTTGGCGCGGGTCTGCACGGTGATCTCGACCCAGCCGCAGCCCTCGATCAGGATGTCGGCGGCCATGACCCGGTAGGGGAGCTCGGGGATGGGTTTGCCGTGGTCCGCGACGGCCTTGGCGAGGGAGGTGGGGAGGTGGGAGCGGGTGACGTCCCACTGGAGGTCGATGCGGCCGGCCGAGGCGAAGGTGCCCACGGTGTCGGCGCGGAGGATCGGATCGCCGGGGTAGGGGCGGTCGCCGCGTTGCATCTCGACGGCCTTGTCGGTGCGGGTGACGTGGGTCTCGAAGGGCACGAAGCAGGCCGCCAGGATGATGTCGTCGGGTCGCACGGCGGTGATGCGGATGAGGCCGCCGCAGAGGAGGAGCGACTGGCCTGGTTTGACGGTCAGGCGCTCGGGCTTGACGCGTTTCGTCATCATGAGGTTGCGCTGGTGTTCGGGCCGCACGTAGTTGGTGAGGTCGCCGCGCTCGAGGCCGGGGAGGTCGATCATCTCGCCCCGGCCGCGGCCGAAGGGGATGCGAATCGGAGAGACGGTCGTGCCGGCGAGGGTAGAGACCACGGGGAGCACAGGGAACATGTCCTCACGGGGTGCAGGGGGCAGGAGGCCGTCCGAGTCGAGAAAGCTTGGGTTCTCCTCCGGCTGCTGCTGGCCCTGTCGCTTCGACTCGATCTCCCGCTGTTCCACGAGGTCCGCGATCTTCCCCAGATTCTTCGAATCTTTGGGGAAACAGGCCTCGATGAAACTACTTTTGCCGACATTGGCCTTGCCCACTACCCAGACGCCACCCACGTGGTTCTGGATCTCCTCCTTGACCTGCTTGGTCCACCAGCCTCGCTGCGCACTGATCATGTGCACCTGGCCCAGACGGAACTCTTCGGACGACAGATTGAGTTGGATCCGGAGCATCTTGCGGATGTACTCCATCTTGGAGTTGACCAGATCCCACGTAGGGGCTAAGAGATCGGACCTCGTGATGACAATGTGAAGGGTTGGGAGCCTCTTGGAGCCCGAATACTGGTGGGTGGCCGAGCGACGGTTCCGCGAACGCGGTTCCATGATGTTCAGTGCTTTGTAGATGTTTGGAATGAGAGACATGGGAAAGTCGGCTGCGTCGACCAGATGGTACACATGGTTATGCTTGTGCGGCGACTCGTCCAGGTATGCCCGGATGGAGTCTATCGAGGGTGAGATGGCCGGAACGGCCTTGTTGTGGTGAAGAAGATCGTGGCATCGGTCACAGATCTGCACGGGCGTTTGTGTCTTCGCGAGGTACTCGCCAGCAGCTGCGGCGTCTTTCTCAAGACGACGACTCGGCGCTATGTGAGGGATCGGCCGTGTGTTAACATAGACCACAATGCAGAGGAGGAGAGGAGGTGCAACTGAAATATCACTCACGTTTGATCACCGACCTGCCCCAATCTGTAGCTCCTTCCGCGACATACTGCTGGATTCTTTCTGCCGCCTTCTCCCCTTCAGCTTCCGGTGCTGCGACAAGCTGTTGCGCCTCCTGCCCAAGCTTCCGTATATGCTTTCTGGTTTTGCCGTAGTACCCAGGCTCGTCGGGCTCAACGGTCTGCGCATACGCCCCGCATCCTGGACAGCAAACAGGCAGCGATTCTGGGGAGATCGACGAGGAGATAGCGGGAGGGGATTCGGCCGTGGAGTAATTGCGTAGCTCTTTGCTGGTATAGTGGCTCGCGGGCGTGCGGCGGGCAAGGACTTCTGGCCGCGTGAAACGGTACAATGGGAGTTGTCTGGCGCAGGACTGGAGTTGCGACGGAAGTCGGAATGTCCTAGTCGCTCTTGGAACAATGCGCCCGAGATATGGCGGCATTTTGAAACTCGTACAAGCAGAGAATGCGGCGAAAAGGCGTTGCAGCAAGAAACTTGGATTGATAGTGTTGACTGATAGCTGATAGCATCGGTGGTCCGCTTGGCGGGCCGTAAAAAAGTTGCTGTGGCGAACCAAGAGTGTATGGCTTGTGATAACCTGCTACTAGTAGTGGAATCTCTCCAGGTTGCTTGTAGACCTCGTAGCCATAATCGTCAATTGGTATAAACAATATTTGCTGTGCTATTGGATAATTACACGAAAGCATCATGCATAAAGAAACATCTTCGAAAAACCAGAGTAAAGTAACAGTGAATGCTCAGCCCAGACCATGCGCCACGAAAAACCCATTGAACCTCATGCAATATATCTCTTCAAGCCCGCGCTTTTCCCTTTCCCTTGACATCCCCAGCCTCATCTTCCTCCTCAGAGTCACTCATGAACTCATCATCCTCATCGAACCCGATATAACGCCGAGGCGCACTGCTGCGGGCCGCGTTTGACGGACCAGGCGCATCGACCATCTCCTCCTCCTTCACGTCATCATCACCATCCTCACCCTCACTCTCCTCCTCAGAAGACGGAGTATCCCGATCGCTGCCCTCACTGGCGCTGGCACTCGTGCTCGAGCCCCCGAGGATCGTATCGCGCAGATTGTCCGTCCACATGCCGTCCTTCATGGCCATCAGGACCGCCTCGCGCGCCTTCTCGTTCATCTCCTCCTTATCCTCCATCCACTGGCCGTCGATCTTCTGCTTCCCGCCGCCGTTCTTCAGCTCCTCCTGCCGCTTCTCCGCCGCCTCCACGACGGCCTGCCACCGGCGGCGGCGCTCCTCCTTCTCCTTCTTGTCCATCTCCGGCTTCAGCGCCAGGTACTCGGCCAGCGCCTTGGCCTCGTTGACGGTGCGGAGCCGTCGCCCGTCGAGGTTGCGGCTGGAGCCATTGTCGTCGCCTTGGTTGCGCTTGCGCTTGCTCGACATGCGCCCGCCGGCGGCGCGCAGCTGGGATCCGAAACCACCCTTGCCTCCGCAGAGGGGCACGCTGAGTCGGAGGGGAAGGAGGAGGGATGTGGCGGTGGTGATGGTGGCGTCATTATTGGAGCTGCTGGCCAGATAAGGGAGGAGCGGTTCGGCGGAGGGGAGGAGTTGTTTGTTGTTCGTGGTCGTCAGGATCAAGGAGTGGAGTGGGATCGAAGGCGGGAGGTATGACGAGATCTTATCCGTGAGATCGGCGAGACTCGAGGCTGAGGACAGCGAGAAAGTGACCGTGGAGGGGAGTGAGAGTCCCGGGAAGGATGAAAGGAGCACGTTGATGTTTTGGGGCGCCATGTTGTATGTATGTCAAGCCGCGCGTAATACGTAACAGACTGATATGGGGTTCCGCGATGCGAAGAAAGATGAGATGAGCAGAAACTCAGCCCTAGCGACAGGTGCTCAAGGTGGAGTCGAGGTTCGATCTGACCGGGCGAGAGGCGCTGCTTGCTGAGCGGAGGTCTCGAAGTAATAACGCAATGCGGAGAGTTTCCCCCCGATAAGAGCGGATCAATGACTAATTGCCCGTCCACCGCACGGCCTCAGGCCTCCAGACACGTGATGCATGTAGCACACGTGACACCGCCTTATCCAGCTAGCGGAAATCGATTAGGGCGACAACCCTACAAGCGCATCCCGATTGGGAATCACCGCACTTTTTCCACTCGACGGGCAGCCCACTCCACTCAACATCAACTACTCTTAAACCACCCTCTTCGCGCGTTGTTAGAGCGATTCCCCGAAGAGCGCCAGGAACTCGCAACAATGTGCGTATAGCCCCTTTGGTTCACGATGCGCGATGTCAATGATGATCTGAACCCTGACTAACCCTCCCTCGCAGGCTTATCCCCAAGGAAGACCGCAAGAAGATCCACGAGTACCTCTTCCGCGGTATGTGATTCCTCGTTCTCGCCCTTTGGTCGCGTCCTCCCAAAGTCCCTCGAGATAGGATAGATATTCGCATGGACTTGGTGTCTCTCTCGATTCACTATTCCCACCTTATGTCATTGCCGTCTTGATGTGGATGTGTGGAGGCTTGTTGACGAGTCGGAACGAATGAGGATGGCGTTTTTACTGACGAAATCTTCTCAAAACAGAGGGTGTGCTCGTGGCCAAGAAGGACTTCAACCTTCCCAAGCATGGCGACATTGACACCAAGAACCTCTACGTGATCAAGGCCCTCCAGTCCCTTGACTCCCGCGGTTACGTCAAGACCCGCTTCTCGTGGCAGTACTACTACTACACCCTCACCCCCGAGGTATGCTCTCTCGTTGCCTTCCTCAGAACCATAAAGAACCACGATCTAATGTATTATCCGTTTCCAGGGTCTTGACTACCTCCGCGAGTGGCTCCACCTCCCCGCTGAGGTTGTCCCCGCTACCCACATCAAGCAGCAGCGTTCCCACGCTCCCCCCCGTGGCATGATGGGTGGTGAGGAGCGCGAGCGCCGTCCCCGTGCTCCCCGTGAGGGTGGCTACCGCCGCCGCGAGCAGGGTGAGAACAAGGAGGGCGGTGCCCCCGGCGAGTTCGCCCCTAGCTTCCGTGGTGGCTTCGGCCGTGGCCGTGGTGCTCCCTCCTCCTAGAGGAATGTCGCCTGCAGGTCTTCCAAGGGCTACACGGGATGTTGCTAGTGTGGCTTGAGTAGACGTCCAGTCAGAAATTGCCGCACTACGCACTTCTCAACCCAAAATAAAAAAGGGATTATGCCTGGCTTTACTGTCTCGATACCATGAAATAGTTAGGATTAATGGCATGATTCACGACTTCACTTTCTGTTCTTTTTTTTATACGTAAAATGACCGCTTCGATGGTCAAGACGATGGGTTATGCCCGTTTGTTCTGACTCAACACAGTATAAGAGGTCTAGGTGGTGTTTTTCGAACTAGCTGGAGAACCTCTTACGGTCGTAGCGGATAACAGCCTGCAAGATGACTGAGGCGCCGGTTGCACAATCATTTGCCGAGCAGAACTCTTCCGGATGATGGCTTAGCCCGTCTTTGCACGGCACGAAGATCATGCTAGTCGGAACCCTCTTCGAGGTAAAGACACTGTCGTGGCCGGCACCACTCATGATCGTTCTTGTCAGAGACTTGGGGTCTGTCGAGTTAGAATCCGCAACGACTGCTTCTGCAGATTGCTGAACGCAATCGATGCAGTCCGGGTGGAACTTCACCACAGGCGAATCAAAGTCCAGAGTCCATTCCACGCGACAAGGCTTACCAATGGGTTTACCTTCTTCCGCTGCGATAGCGTCGAAGTCCTTCCTCAATTGCTTTTCCACAACATTGACCAATTCATCCTCTGGGCCGCGGATATCCAGAGTGAAGCTGACGACTCCAGGGACGGTGTTCACGCTGCCGGGCTTAGCCTCCACGATGCCAACACTGGCCAGGCAACCATGAGAGGAAGCAACCTCGCGTGCACGCACCATCATCTGGGCGAAAGCATACAAGGCATCTGCACGATGCTCAAAAGCGGTAGTACCCGTATGGGTATCTCTGCCGACAATGGTGAGGCGGAACCAGCGGTATGCTTGGACGGCTGTGACGACGCCTACGTGCTGGCCTGCAGTCTCGAGGTGAGGCCCTTGTTCGATATGCAGCTCGAAGTGAGCAGCCATTGGAGTCTGCTTGTACGAACATGGCACACTTCCAAGATAATCGATCTTCTCAAGTGCCGATCTCATGGTCTCGGGGGCCGACGACGCCGTGGGTAGAGATGCAACCGTTGGGACTTCCTTGAGTTCGTGGGCTTGCGACAGAGGGATACATTCAGCCCATACTCCAGACGAGATCATGCTGATAGGGAACCGTGCGCCTTCTTCGCTATTATACTCATTAGCGCAAGCCTTTCGAGTGAAGGAAGGTCGGTTGCCATACTTAGTCCAGTTGACCACGCCTACACCACCCTCTGTCTCGAGACCCATGTCGTCCATGGACTTCAACGCTTCAATGCCGGAAAGGACACCCAATATTCCATCGTAACGGCCGCCCGTCGGTTGCGTATCCAGATGGCTGCCGATAAAGACAGGGGGCACATCTGTCCTGCGCCCAGGACGAACTGCAAAGATATTCCCCATCTCGTCAATGGTGACCCGACAGTTGAGGGCTTTTGTCGTTTCGATGAACCAATCCCTGACTTGCTTGTCCTCTTGCGACAATGCCAGGCGCTGCATTCCTGTATCCGTGGGGCCACTACTCCATATGGTCAGCTCAGTTGTTTTCATGCTCGCAAGCTGATCGACGGCTATTGCTTGATGGGATTGGAGTAGGCTGTTCTCGTCCCATACGGCGCGCGACCGCTAATACGAAGTACTGTGCTCGCACATGGATGGTCTGGTACTCACTCTCCCCATCGAATGCCCGAGCCCCATTGACAGCTGTGGTGAAGGTCCCTGGCCAGGCGATCTTTATTGGCTCGAAGAGCTGAGACTTGAGCCTCGGTCAGCTCCGTAGACAACATGGCTTGCGTCCTTGAGACAGAAAAGTGTCGACGTGGGTTTGTCCGGATGATCCTCGACGAGAGTAGCGTGGGCTGTATGAGCGCAAATCTCGCTAGCCTAGCAAGAGTTGGTGTATAGACGTGGAAGCGAATCATGCTGCGCATCTCGAGTGACAATGGAGGGTTTATGTACTCAGCACTTGGGTCCCCTCATTGTCCAGTGACTGTCTTGATAAGAGAGGATCCCGATAAGATAGCGAGCTGCCATGCTGCGGGGGTGGCAGTCTCGGGCTTCCTGCCGAATCATGTGTCTGCTGATACGTCTCGGCAAAGACCATATGTGGACATGTCACCTTAGTGGAGAGCGACTGGGGGTCCTCCTGGCAGGTCTATCGTATAGGACAACCGTTTTGGGTGGTAAGTTAGTGTACGGGACCGAGTTCACGCAAAAGACCCAGTGCTGTCAAAAGACTTAAACCCGCTAAGGCAGGTGCTGCCGAATGGAGTTTGGAAGACTAGAACAGAATCCATGCACTGGACTCTGCCCCGTACTGTGTTGATCTGATCCACCCAGTCCTTATGGGTCAGCATGACCGTAGAGGGACTGAAAGACGCGTAGGATAGAAGACACCATGAAATGTACGAGTGGTACATGGTAGGTCCTAGTAGGTACATGGCAAGGTTCTCGGTGACTTGAGTCGCATACGCTTGACAATGACGACACGGAGCAAAGTCAATGCTTGAAGCCTGAGTAATAGTCGGTAATTGAGATGGAAGGTTGGATTGTCCCAAACAACTCTATAGACAGAAAAAAAGACTGATGCGCTATGCGTAGCGAGCGCCGTACTCATAAGGTATGCTATGCTGGCAGCCGCAGTGCGGCGACTGCCCATAGAGCTGACGTTACGCCCACCGACCTCCAAACCAAACGACACGCACCGCAACCCCCCAGAACAACCTTTTCCAGGGGCTATAAAATTCCGGAAAAATCAGAATCCTGTTAAGGACCCCATGACAAGTGCATTGCCCGAGAAAAACAAAAACAATAAACTCGACAGCTGTGTCGATGGAAGAGTCCAAAGATTGAGAAGAGGAGTCTTTTGGGCAAACCACGGCCATCTCTGGTAAAAGGCAAGAAATGGGTTCTGAGCTAGTTTGTCCCACTCCTCGGAGGTTGGCACTTATTGTATCCTATACCTTACCTTTGCTCATTGCCTACCAGCGTTCGATCCGCGGTCCGCGCCTTTCCCCCCTCTTCTTTTTTTATCTTTTCCTCGTTTTCGACCCCCCTTCCCCTCCCCCTCCCCGTCGCGTTCCGCCTTCAGACTTGACTTGCTCGACCCCGCATTCTGTCATCACGACTCTTGCTCCCAAACAACTCCACGCATTCCGAGCTTCGCACTCCGCGCATATACAGCAAAATGTCTGCGGCCTGTATCTTCTGCAAGATCATCAAGGGTAAATTTGCCAGCTACATCCCGATACGCAAACCCAAATCACATTCATTATTCCTCCGACACGAGTAATCAAACAGCTAGCTAACAGATGGTATGAACAATAGGTGATATCCCTTCGTTCAAGCTCTTCGAGAGCGACAAGGTCTTCGCCTTCCTTGACATTCAGCCCCTTAGCAAGGGCCACGCGGTGAGTATCATCTATGCAAATCTCATCACCAATGATAAGAGCATCAACCCCGCACCGTCGTCTCATTCACACGAACCCAACAAGATAAGCATAAGCCACTGGAGCCATGCTACCTATCCCTCCCAACAATCCCATCTCTCCTCGAGCTCATACCCCCCAATCACACACATGTAAACAAGAAAGTAAACCCGCTAACCAGTTAATCCATGCAAACAGCTCGTCATCCCCAAGTACCACGGAGCGAAGCTCACCGACATCCCCGACGACCACCTCCAAGAACTCCTGGTAAGTTGAAGACTCGCAACCGCGGAGACCCGGGAAGAAGTGCACAAGGGCATTCCAAACGCAAAGAGATCCGCCTATTTAAAAAGGGCTGCAACCCCCGGGGACCTTGGAGACGCACAGCAACTGCCCACCCCCCTCACCCATACGCTGGCTATGTAACCCCTGGCACGCTCGCAGACAACTGGATCTCCATTGCTTTGCCCAACCATCTAATTGGTCATCGACTATCCAGCCCGTAGCGAAGAAGATCGCTCAAGCCGTCGGCGCCACGGACTTCAACATCCTCCAGAACAACGGTCGCATAGCGCACCAGGTCGTTGACCACGTTCACTTCCACATGGTACGCTCTTCGCTTCGTTCTCAGTAGGCACAGGGGATTATTTCCAGATACTAACCACTATAAACTCGCAGATTCCCAAGCCCAACGAGACCGAGGGACTCGGCATCCACTGGCCCACTCAGGAGACGGACATGGACAAGCTCAAGGCTCTGTACGAGGAGGTCAAGGCTAGAATGTAGATGGGTTGTAAGCTAGTAGTCTGATAGGATAACATGTGTCCATCCAACCACCGCGCAGAACTGCACGGCCGTCCCTAAGCTCTATGTCAATTGTGAAACTGTTGGTCGAAAGTAGTTGTAAGAATGCTTGGCCATCGCAATTTTGGAACTCGGTTCTCGCGAGCTGGTAGTACCGTACTCCGTAGCTATGGCCCGTATATGATTAATCAACTAATCATGTCGCCGAATTGATCGATGTAGACCTGCCTATCAGGGAAAATGCAAACATGACTTCTCATCAATTGCAGGGGGGAGACCATCTGAAACACACAAGCAAAAGTGTCTCGAGTTCTGGCCCGTCGATCAACTTTATCCAAGACGGTTTCAGGACAGATTCCAGATTGCGGTGCCGGTGTATGAGCTATGATCGACAGAACAGAGATCGCTCATTTTTGGGGCCGGGCCAGGTGGAAAACATGCCCGATGTGGTAAGTGCTTTTAGGATGGATGAACAAGGAACCTCCCAGATGTACTGATGGGCTCAGCTCGCAAATGAATCTCAGATTACCAGAACGCCTAGTTGACAATGGTAATCCGAGACAATGGAAAGGCTGGAGTTCACAAGACTCTAGCCTGCTACCAGCCACATCCTTATATCGGGAAGTGTCTCTTAAGAGACAAAAAATGATCCAATCCAATTGTACATATAAAAATGTTCTTTCCAGGTCGTTATACCGTGACAAGGCATCATTAGGACCCACAGAGACATCTATCATATCACACAGAGTACCAAATCTAACAATAATGTATTTATACACAGACCTTTGTCATGTAGGCTACTTCGCCCATCTAGGTTCTATCCCTCATGAAGCGCATTTCCCTTCGTCTTGACCTCGTCCGGGTAGAATTCAATCTTGCCGCCGCCCTGGATGATGTTGAGTCGATCATAGAGGGAAGTAGCCCGGACATACGAGTCGAGCTCCCAGTATTGAGCTCTCAACCGCTCAATAAGACTGTTCCTTGTCTCAATCGCGGCCTTCAAAGCCGAGTCATCCTTCTTCTGGCTGGCTGCAATCCACGCAATCGTGGCACCTTGCAACTCCTTAGCGAGTTGCTGTCGCTCAGCGATCATCGCATCGCGCTTGACAGTGTCCTCCTGGTTCTTGTTCTCGTCGGGCTCGGCCTCGACGTACTTGTAGGCCCAGTTTTCGTCACCCTCGAGCTCTTTCCAGATTTGATCCCTCGGAATGAACTTCTCCAAGTCCTGGACATTCTTGGTAAACTGGATCTTCGAGGCGACGACGGGGTCAAGCCAGCCCTTAATGACGTTCCAAATTCCTGGTAAAACCATGGTAAGAATATTGCAAGCTGAAAGTAGTTCAAGGAAATGACCAACCGGAAAAGATCCAGGGAGCCTTGTGGATCAGGACCACTCCCAAGCACTCCGGGTAGTTGGCTTCGAAGCACTTGATCATGTACTTAACTGGATGATAGTCCTGCAAGAAGTTAGAAAGGATTGGATGACGATTTGGGATGAACCTACCATATTGCTTAGCGAGAAGTCGGTCATATCGAAAACGACGCACTAGTCTAAGTCAGTGTCTGTTTTCATAAAGCCAATATTTGGATACCCACAGCTGTCTCTACAGGAGGCGCAAGCATCATGCGAGCAGTCTCAATGGTGTAGACAGTAAACCGATCGAGTGCCTCCACCTCTTGATCCCCTGCTTTGTGCAAGCGCACTCTGACCACACAGATAGGCCGACCGGACTTGTCAACGCCATGCAGGAAGCTCTTGCCCATGCGGAACTGCAGCAAGAAGTCCTCGCCGGCCTTCTTCTGATCAGGATCAGCGGTTTGGCTCTGCTTCAACGCGCCATGCTCGCCATTCTTCATGATATCTTCGTCCAGCTTGACCTCCTGGAGTCTCCATCGAAGTGTAGAGATCAGCATGATCAGTGCCTTCTTGACATCCCACTTGCGCGCCCGCAGGAAACGGAGCAGCAACGAGTCGGGATTGTCGTGCTTGATCATGTTCCATAGACTGGTTCGGATCTCTTCTGGTTTCATATCTACCAGAGCCTGCTGGAACTCCTTCGACTGTCCGTACTTATCGTCTCCATCGGTTATGCTGATCGACGCCAGACTGGTTGAAATATCGCTTGCCGACTGAGAACTAGCTGAATCGTCTTCAGCCTCGTCACCGCCTCTCCCGAAGAGGCCGAATCGCCGCTTCGTAGGCTTCTTCTTTTCCTGGGCTGGGGTAGGTGAAGGTGCTTCGCTAGATTGTTGTTGCAACTGCTCGAGACCTTCCACGCCACACACTTTGAGCAGCAAGACCCAAAACTCCTGGAGCTTTGCTTCCTGTTCGGGCGTGAGGTTGCCCACAGTTCCGGGTTGAGCTTCGATAGGCATGGTCTTCAACGTATCGATTATACCGAGAAAAGGCGAATTGGTTTCTTGAAGAGGTTCTGAGGAATCGGGAGAAGGTAGTAGTCCGTCGTCAACTGTCCAGTATTTATCCTGTAGCCAGGTTCCTGCACCGACTAGGAGTAGGGTGAATGTGATCGTCCAGAAGGTTGAAGCCTTCCTCGGTTCGCACTGATGCGATGGAGAAGTGGAGTAAGCCCTCGGTGAGTTAGACCAGATTATAGGGCTTCGAGTCCGATACAAGGACTTGGGGATCTGTGCACGGCCTAGATTATGAAGTCTCGCGGGCGCAGAGGGGATCAGATTGGCCGAGGATCGAAGCAGACGGCGGCGCAAGGAAGAACAAGCATGCATGTGCTTCTCTTTGGGCGACTCCTGAGTCTGGGTAGGGAATCTGATCGGACTGGCGATCCTTAGCGCTTCTTCTTGGAAGGTTTCCGACCTTGTTGTGCCAAAGCTGGAGGTGAAACGTGAGAGGATGATCAGACCCTCAAAAATCGAGCCGGGAATGCGGGGAAAGGAGAGAGGCAAGAGTGCAAGAGGCGAATTGAAGGAAGGAGGAGTAGTGGCTGCTTTAGTGACGGTTGGAACGATCAGGGTCCGGTCAGGCCCGAACTGCGATCGGTGTGTTGAACCAGGCCACTAACTAAGAAAAGAGTGGTTGCGGTCGAATTATCCGGGCTTTCCTAACTGAGATAGTCTTGCACTCGTGTTCTCATCTTTTGCTTTGCTTAGCCAGGGGACTTGGGATCCTCCAGAGATCCCTAATTATAGTCGGGCCCATCCATCATTCCATCCTATTAATTAGATAAACGCTAACGTTGAGGGCCTGATGGATGTGGCATCAGGATCCACCAAGTCCGAACTGATCCAGTGACCGCACCTTCCCCAAGCGGGGAATCAACAACAGCCCGCACCGAACCTTGCCTTGCAATCATCGTCAACAAACCTACTATCTATCAGAGTTATCACACCGACTGAAGACATTCGTCTGACGAGAAAGGAATAAGGAACGAACTTCCGAGACAGCTGAATATTCGATTCACTCCCCGCCTCAATTGTGCGCTGCGCAGTGTCGCAAGCATCTGATCTCTTCTCCAACCTTCGGATCTCAATTCAGCCACCCACGGTCATCATGGACGCCTTTTCTCGCTCAGCGTCGCGCCCTCGGCCCTCTTCTCGACCCACGACTCCCTTGCGACCCAGTTCACGCTCCTCGTTCCGCGAAGCCCATGGATATGGAAGCAGTATCGGCAATACCGGCTATACACAACCCGCCATCAATGCGCTGGAACCCCAATTCGCGGAACTCGCAGACTCGATGGCGGATCTAGAAGCCAACTTCATGCATCTTCAGTTGATGCATGAGAGCTTGACACGGTTCAGCGAAAGCTTCGCCAGTTTCTTGTACGGCATGAACATGAATGCCTTCTGTGTGGATTTTCCAGAGGTATGAGAGTCCGACCCGTATCTCACGATGGCCAATTTGCTCATTCAATTCAGGCACCGATCTCAGAATCATTCCGGAGGGCAAAGCAAGCGGAGTCGCAAAGCGGTACAGCTCCATTCTTCATTTTAGAAATATCAGATATTGACACTCAATAGCAGCTGAAGCGGAGGCAGTGCAAGCGATTAATGACGCCGAAATGACTTTCATGTAAGGCGCCTGGAGTTTCCGCCTCTTTTCTTTCCTTTTCGCAATCATACTAAATACATTCTCCACCCTTAGGACTACGGATACCTCGTTTGTCGAAAACCCGCCCAGCATCATCTCCTCCAAGCCCACGCCAAGAATCCCGGCCACCTCACGCGGATCTACAAGAGGAACCACAAGAGGAACCACAAGAGGAACAACCAGAGGGGCAACTAGAGGAACCCGCGGCTCGACGACCGGACGATATGCTACAAGAGGCTCCAGCCGAGGATCCCGGCCCAGCGCACTGCCCCGGGGAAGAGGTATTCGGTGATCGAGAGCGGCAGAAACTGCGAGGGCATGAGAAGCGACATGGGTTATGGCACAAAAAGCTATGCGCATAGAGGGGTGCAGCTCTTAGCTGCTATCCACGCGACTGGCAGGTCCAGCGAGGAGAAAGACCCGCACACATAGGACGACCTACATCATGAAGATGATGCGACGGTGCCTGCGAAGCAGATTGCGCTGGCCTAGCTGGATAGACAATACTGCTTGACAAGCGCAGCCAAATAAGTATACACAGTGTGTTAGTTTGTGTGTTGGTAACTTGGTCTCAAGGTAGCTGTTCAATGCTCAATTCGCAATGGGAGACACTGGACAGTGTACACAACATTCTATTGCGAAGAATGAGTCTTGTAGAGAAATGGCTGTTGGTCTTGATGTGAAAAGGTGCATTCTTGCACTCTCTGATGTGTTACTATGTACATATTGAAGCAGGAGGCGATCTCGGATCAAGTGAGGATCCGGCGTCTTATCGCCGCCGGAGCAGCCGCGGTCGACCCTTGCGAAAAAAAGATCTGACCTGCCCTGCTTCTTGCGCCTCCTCAGCAACGGGACCCAGGACGATCTGTAATTGTCTGTCTCTGGGACTATCGCTCTATGATAGTCTTACTCTCTCGTGCTCTTCGTTCTATAGACCTCTCGGGATCTCTGGTTCGTGGTGGGAAGGATTATTGCTGAAGCAACCAGACTGAATCCACCCGCTTCCGATCCCCGACAGCGGAACCCTCCGGTGGCTGGCGGAGTCTCTCCAGTGTGTCACTCACGGGCTGCTGCTGCTGCAACTATTACTCTATTGCGGAGCTGATCTATTCAGTATCCCCACTGTCTCTATATTGGATCCCATAAGGTACTGTGATCCGTGTTACAGATTATTCAATACTTCCCCAGTCATTGTTTCTTGGCCCGATTCACAGACAATACTGATGTGGATGACACCTAGACCTTCCCTAGTGCTGCAATGCATGGATCCTGTCTGATCTGCAGTTGACCTGCTGAGCATCACCCCTCTCCTCTTCTCTCGACTTAGAGAGTCCTTACCTTGGCTGTGCCAGTTTGGCTTTCTTGCGCTCCCTGTGAAAACCCCCTCTGTCGTTCGTTGGATCCGTCATGGCGACCGTAGCGACCGTGGCCAGTGTGGTCTCGGTCTCATTGCTCTCGGAGGCCGAATTCGGCTGCGGTATGTACACCCTCTAGACCACATATCATCTGAAATATGGTATTGATCGCTGATATCTTCACAAAAGAGCACCTGGCCACACAGCTAGGACAAGATGCCAACACCGCGGAGCAGTTCAAGAGCTCCTTCATCAAGGCGCATAACTCCCTGGCGTTCTTGCCAAAGCCCGTGGACGGACTCATCAAGAACGGTCGTGCAAAGGCCCACGGGTTCTTGAAGCCCAAGTATACTTGCTTGACATGCTCAGAAACCTGCCTGATGAGCGAGCGTCAAGCTCACACCAATAAGACGGGTCACTCATTTTGTAAGTCGCCCTCGTCGAGTGCGCGGCCAACCACTAACCCTCCCAGTCATGGATTCCCGGGCTCGCAATCTTTATTGTCAGGGCTGCGGCGACTTTGTCTTCGATCATGGGCTGGAAAGACTGCGCTGCTCTGCAGCAGAAAGTGCCTTACAAGGTAAGCATGCGCGCTCACCAGACTCCTTGCTATGGGCGCTAAGATCGCACACAGTCGCCAAGAAACGTCGCTTTAGCGATAGTTCAGCGGATGAGCTATACATTCGGAGCAATGCCACCAAACGTCCTTGCGCAAAGCAGGGCGTCAGGGGCTTGTTCAACTTGGGCCAGACCTGTTATCTGAATGTCATCTTGCAGACTCTCCTACACGATCCAATCCTCAGCACGTATTTCCTTGGAGATGGTCACCAGCCGCATGACTGTACTATACCCGACTGTGTGGGCTGTGCAGTTGCTGAAGCATTTGCCGACTTCAATAGCATCGACAAGGCCGAAGGGTTTACTGCTTTGAATCTTCTTGTGGCATCATGGCGCTCGAGTCCCGTATGTGCCCCATGAGTTCCATCCCAATAGTCTCGCTAACATGTCCTACACTACAGACACTAGCCGGTTATCAGCAACAGGACGCCCACGAGTACTACCAATTCCTTGTGGATAAACTTCATGCAAGCACCGAGGGTCACCACGAGAACCACCAGAAGGGATGTCCCTGCTTCTTCCACAAGACATTCTACGGCAAGCTCCGTAGTAGCGTGACATGCGACAAGTGTGGCAATGTCACCAGAACCGAGGACCCAATGGTGGATCTCAGTCTCGATGTCCAAGTGAAGAAACGAGCCATGGGTGGTGGGGTTGGTTCGTCGACCCCAACGCTGAGTGGGTGCCTCGAGAGTTTCACCTCCCCGGAGAAGCTCATGGCGGGCGTTTACAACTGCAGCCAGTGCAACGGGGGCTCTCAAAAGGCAACCAAGCAGTTGCGGATCAAGAAACTGCCAGCCATTTTATGCATGCAGCTCAAGGTACGACTTCCCACGCTTCACAAACTCCTCCCATTCTGGACTAACCCAAACCCCCAGCGATTCGAACACAGCGCCTCTGTCTCCGAGAAACTCGAAGGCCGGATTGAATTTCCGCTCTCCATCAACATGTTGCCGTACACGACGAATCCACACTCCAAGGTCGACAAAGCACGCTTCATGTATGACCTCTCATCGGCTGTCGTGCACAAGGGCAAGCTGGATTCAGGGCACTATTACGTGTACTGCCGCCAAGGAGACGAGGTAAGCCTTTTCCCCTTCATTCACCCATCCCATCCACGTTTTCGCCCAAATACTAACCCCAAACCAAAACAAGCAGTGGATGCTCTTCAACGACGACCAAGTAACACCAGTCGCCGAAGCAGACGTCCTCAACGCCGACGCGTATCTCCTATTCTACAACCTCCGATCCCTAGCCTCTGCACCACAGTAACACGCGTCTCGTTTCTCTCAGGCTCTCTTTCTTCTATCTATACATGTTCTACCTTGGCCCCCTCGAACCTGCCGCATCATTTCCCGTCCCCGGTACATATTATCATCATCAACATCATCATCCATACCTCGATAATTCCTCCCCCTATTCCCAATCTCATTCCGGCGGACTTTTTGCTATTCTTTCTTACTGCTAATCTGTTACATTTGCCACATCGCGTCCAACAGTTCTATCACAATGACTTTCCCAGCCGCAAATTCTCTTCTGGAGTATCAAAGGGTCCGGGACCATGGAGTTTAGATCAACTTTTTTGCCCCCACGTCTTGTATTGTTGTTCACTTGGCTTTTTCCAATTTCCATGTCCTTCCGTTGTCTTTTCGTATACACTGTATGAATGAGTTTGGGAGTGGCGGGGAGGTGAATTTCTCAATGGCATAGCATTATCATAGCAATACTTGTACTCGTTTCGAAACTTTCGAGTTCTGTTTCATGCATGATAGAAGGGAGGTAGGGAGGTAGGTCGAGGAAGTATCCTCTGCATGTTCTTGCTCGGGGGAGTTTTCATGGTTGTGGAGGCTATTTTCGGAATATGGCTTGCATCGCATTTGGGGGATTTGATAGCATACTATACTGTAGTAGGGAGGATGTATACTTCCTTCAAAAGCTGGAGTCAATGTGATTGGCTTGTGGAGGAATTTCTTTGGAGCCTAGGTAGTATACTAGGTAGTGTGATGCCGTGCCCGGCTAGAGCTAAATGGGGTGGATGGTATTGTCGAAGGGCGCATTCAAGTGCACTACGAGATGGGCAGTCACGCAAACGTCCAGTCTCCAACCACTACAAGTACGACAGCGGGTGACCCGGAGAGACCGCAGGAGAGGACAGGCCAGATGGAGAAGAGTCCGTTTTCCACACGATGGGAATCGATCCAGCACGAAACCGCCCTATCGGGACGAATCCGACGCACAAGGTGAACAGGCCAGCCAGACCCCCTGCAGTGACTCGTTTCCATCGCAGTATCAAATCAGACGATCGGGATGTCCGTACCGAGGCTAGTCAAAGCGAAAAAAAAAGAAAAGAAAAGCATATGAAGCATCCCTCAATTTTTAAGATTTCATTTCTTGTTTTTCTCTCATTTCTCCGCTCTCTAAAAAATTCAAAATCCTCCCCGAGTACCAGATGAGTCCCCAGTCCGAGATCTGCTTTGTTTTCAAGAGCAGACCCTAAGCCATTGTCCGAGCGGATTGGGGGGTTGTTGAGAAGTTCAAGGATTCGCGGCGGTTCTCTGGAGTTGTTCGAAAGAGAGAGAACAAGAAAAGGCATTCCTCCTCTCCATTTCATCACTTCATTTTGGTACCGAGCGCCCGAGCACGTGAAAGAGATCCGTCGTGAACAAAGGAAAATTGAATTCGGAAGAAGGAAGGAATTTAACGGAACTGAAGGAGGTGAGGTATTAGCTAAGGTTGTTCGGGTGGGTGGTTGATGTGTGCATGTTGTGTGATGTGTAGGAACTCCCAGTGTGCGGTCGCCCTGTCGAATTTGTCCTCTCGTCGTCCCATTGTTTTTGCTCCCTTTTCCTCCCATGTTGATCATGTCGAGTCCCTTTGTATGGTTGCAGGCAACAATGTGTATCCTCCAGTCGCGGGCGCCGGTTGTGTGGTAGAGCAAGGTGTAGAGGTGAAGATGAAAACCAACCTTGTAGAAACCGATGTCCGAAGCCTTCTCACGGAAGCACTGACGGCAGATGTTCATCTATAATGCATCCTCGGTCAGTTCACCGGTCCCATATATTCGAATTGTATCCAAAGGAGAGTATATCAGGTGTTCCATACCCCGTACTTGCGGATGAGACCGGCGCGGTGGGAGCAGACACGGCTGTATTTCAATCGAACATAAATCAGTCACTTGTCCATGGTGTGTTCCTCCATTTGGCGTTCCACGTCATCGCGTGATCCTCCTTCTCTTTTGACCGTTTCTCTTCGCATTCTTCCAGATTTCAGGGGGGTTGAACACACCATCCACGGGAGCCCTTGCCGAACCTATACCACGCAATCTCCGTTAGTCTCACGAATATCCCCTCGATTTTCACACGGATCGCGTCGAAACAGGGAGCACTTACTGGCGGGGACGGCTGTACCAAACAGACTCGTGAGTCATCTTGAATTTTCTGAGGCGAGAGAAAACCTGGGGGATGAGGTCGGGGGGTGTTTGGGCAGGCGGATTTGTCGTCGGCTGGGCGTTGAGGGGATTCAGACAAAAAGGCTAGGGTTGAAATTCCGTTGTGTGCTTTCCTGCGCTTGCCCGGACGCCGGGGCTCGGACCACCTCGCTTGCGGGCCACTAAGCCGGTTTGGGCGGTTAATCACATGATCCCATGGATCGGCGGGAATGGCGAGACGGGCGGTGAGCAAGCCCCCGGCGGGTGTTCCTCCGCCTTTCCGGGCCTCGCTTATCATCATCCTTCCTGTCACTGGCTTTTGATGTATACATGAGACGGCCTTAGAGGCCGATCGTTCACGCGGCGTCAACATGTGTTGGTTTTTCGGTCAATCTGGAGATGAGGTGCTTCTCATACTGGACGGATTCCCTTCATGTCTATCTTCTGTTGTTGATGCTCCATCCTTTTGCTGACTGGATGGCGGGGACGACGAGCGGTGACGCGAACAATAGGCGGAATGGTCTGAAGAAACTGATGAAGAATCTGGAAAATGGATGGAATGCTTTGGAGGCAGCAGATAATGCTACGCCAGGGGTAGGTATTTGTGAAAGAAGATGTCACCTGTCCAAGACAAGGAGGGCAGGCTAGGAAGGCGCACCCGCTACGAGGAGGTCTTCCTCAATTGCGACGGTTGAGGGCACCGACCTACTACTACTATAGCACACTTCTAGTATGGAGGAGGTCTCGAGTCACGGGCTCACTCCGTGTTTGCATGCCGATCAGCGTAATAAAGTCCAATCATCCACGATGGAGGATTGTTTGCTGAGATACTAATGTAGATACTAAGCTGATACCCCTCAAGTTAGTGGGCAAAGGTGGTGATTGGGGGCGCATGTTATTCACACCCCAGATACCTAAGCTCCTCCATGCTGCAACGCCCAGTTACTTCGTGCAGACGAGGTGGTCCCCAAGGGTTCTAGTTCTACCTCACAATTGTTGCCGTGGCGTCGGCGACCAGTGGGTGGTTATTATGATTGTCCACCAAAGGATACTTTGCACTGCAGTATACCAAGATCGGCATGGATCCTCAGGTTGTTGATCCTCCAGACTTCCGGTCCAAGACTCCGACCACCGGATCAAACCTTCAATAATAACCAAATCCATAGCAATCGCTTGTTAATTCCGTATATCCGCGATGCATGGTGTAGCATGGCTGGAAGGAGTAAAAGACAGGAAGCATCGTTGATCCGAGATAACCCCGACATAACAATATCCGGGACGGGCTTGCTCGCTTCCACGCTCGACACCACTCGCGGACGGGACCACCCGCTAGCTTCGTCCCAAAAAGGGCCCTTGAAGAGCGATTGACATTCTTCATGGTCAGCTGCCTTGAGGTATCGGCACAATTGAAGGTGACAGACTGCAAAAATAATCCAGGGCCAGGTGCGATTTTCGCGTCTTTCCGCAGCCGCCGCGCTTCCCGTCATGCCATGTTGGGATGCAATCCCAATTGCCAATTCTGCATCGGGGTTTAGATTGGGGAGGGGGGAGGGTCGGGGATTTGACCATATTGAAGTACGCACCTGTAACGGCGGCTTTCGGAGATTTACCCGCCTAGCCCATGTCTTTTTCCTTTCTCAAATCCAAGGTTAAGGCATTTGGTTCATCCATTCAAGTCGTGGTTGTTCGGATTGATGCCGAATTGCCGGCCTTAGCTAGTCTTCGTTTTCCCGCTCCTCTCGTTGCATCTACCTCTTTAGGGGAAGAGTTCGGGAAGTACGGGTGGATTTCTTGACTTCGGTTGTCCATGGCAAGTTGTATGAGAACATCGCGGCATGTTGACTTGAATATTTATTGTTTATTGTTTCGGTTTTGTGAGAAAGCCATGTCGTTGCTGGCTTGCAATTCTCGAGCATCAAGAGATGACCAAACCCCCAAGTACCCAGAAATCATAGATGTCCAGATCGTCCATGTGCTTGATGATGTGATAACGGCGGGAAAGACCCAGCTTCGATCAGCCCCATAAGCAAAGAAAATTTTCCTTCTCAACAAGATACCATTTTTCATCTTAGTTCTCCAAGGGCGTGCCTTCGGACTGACCCCGTTCGTGTTTTGCTTACTCTATCGGTATCTGGGTTCTCAAGGAAGGAAAAAAAAAAACTTTTCTTTTCCAATCACACCCGCCTTGTATTAATAATGTGCCCCGTCCACATGAAGAGGAAAGAAGATTCCCGTCGTGATGAGAGCCCCAAAACGTATCTATCGGTGAATTGATTGGATGGTGTATGGGGAAAGGTCGGTCGGTTCGGTCCCACTTGTACTAGTTGGAATCGACTGAATCCTGGCATACTTGAACCCTACACTTGAGTAAGGTATCTACTGTATAGCACACCGTTGACGGCGGCAGTGCTCCGTGAACGATGGTAGGCAGCAATGAACGCAATCGTATGCATTCATGACTATGGAGCCCAGTGGCGCTGATAACGTCCGCCCAAAAATGAGTTTGTTGGCTGTCAGCTGTCCTCGACGTATAGGTACGGTAGACCCTAGCGAAGGGATTTGTGCACACAGCTCTGTGCACTGCACTAAACATGCATGAATCTTATCGGGGATGGTCGTAGCGGGCGGGTCCTCATGAGGCTGGCAGCACGGATGGTCCAAGACGGAAATGATTGCTGCTCTGATGTCCGGCAGTTTGCGGGGATTGCCCTCTAGGCTCAAGCTCAACAACAAAGCAACCAAGTCAATACTGAATGCTATACAGATAGCAATATCGAAAGCCCATATCCCCAAAGCAGGTCAAGATGCGAGGAATCAGCTCACATGATGCTGCCATAGTCACCGTTTGATGACGTCAAAGCATCTTCGCAGCCAGCTGCAAGTCCAGGCGTATTTCAATGAGTCATACGATGCGTATAAGTAAGCGCGGACAGAGAAATCTCGGCGACTCGGCACTGCATCAAGTGGGAACGGCACAATCAGGTATCATTGATTGAGAAGTCAAAAGAAACGAGACGGGAAATTCCACCAGGTCATGCGAGTTGCTGGTGTGCGGAGCGGTGGGCGTGTCTCCAAGAGGAACCGGTGCGTGTCGTTTTCGTTTTGGTCTTGCTTTAGGGGACTGGTCCTGGTCCGTGTCGGTTTCCCATAGCTTGGTTAGTCCAGTTTTTTTTTTGGCAGCTTGGTTCGCCCGGCTTTTGAATAACATCATTTTTTTGCACCTTTTTTTTTCTTCTTCCGGTCTTTCCAGCCCTGCATGTCACAAATCTTGTTTAACCAACTGAGCCTCGACGTGGTTTTGTCCAAATCACTCTCCACTACTGTTGTTTTTTCCCAGCCCTACCCACCTGTGAAGTACTACTATGTATGTAGCTGCAATGAGCTCATTCTGTATCAACGGCAGGGCTGTTCACACAGATGACAGCTCCTCGACAGGCTCCGTAGATCTCAAGGCGGTCAATCCAGCCTCCCTTCCAGACTACCCGCAAGAAGGCGCTCTTGCGGAAGAGCGCGGATGCAGGTGCTTCCTTAAGTCCGTGCTAAAAGGTGACGCCAAGCCACGATCGCCAGTTGGGTTGTCAGACGAGACTCAGAGAGAGCAAGAGGGAAAAAAAAGACCAGAAAAGACCAGACAGACCAGGCGGCACACAGACGCGAACAGGGCTGGGCGCCCAACGTGCGAGGGCCCCGCAGGGTGGGGTCTGTTTCCGAGGGATCAGTAGTCACTAGTCACTCACCACGGAGTATACGCAGATAAAGAGATCGACGCTTGTTGGCGGTCGAGCCGTCCAACACAAGCACATGAGTAGTAGTATTATTAATGCAATGATGAACAACAAAACTGCCAGCTCCCTCACAACACGAGGCCGCATAGGCTCTAGAGTCTGACTGGAATCATTGGAGCCTACTCACTACAACTCAAATTCAGAAAGTAGAGTCAGCAGTCAACCCATCTGGTCGTTGTAAGCTTCAGGCATCAGAGATACTGAGTCGTTGTTGCATGGAGGATGAAGATCGTCGCTGATGGCTCACGTATCAGCTCTTCACGCCAGCACATCCATGCACTGTGTGATTGTTCACGGCAGGGACTCCGTACTATACCTCTACCTCTCCCCTCACTCCAAGACACGATCTTCTTTTTTAAGTGTGACAAGCTGCATGAAGATGTCACGCTACACCACTATGTACAGTACCTAAATTGTCGACGATCAGACCATAGAGGTCGAAATTAAGGGACTTGACTTGTCAACCCTCAAGGTATACTTGCTTCGCCCTAACCAATCTCAGACAATAAACAAACGCAGAGACTTGGACAATAGCCTATGTAACAATGCCTGTCTAGGCTTTGAGGGCACAGGAGCTTCTCGGATTCCTTTCGTAGCTCATAAGCAATTTATGACTGAATCTGCGCACCTATCTCTCTACGTGCAGCTTCGAATCCAGCAGTGTGTTCATCTATGATAGACAGTAGTTATGAAGCAGCCTGGAGCCTTGCTGTACCGTCTTTAGCTCCCGTGACTCCGCCCAGCAAACATATCATGCAAGGGGAGCGTTGGATCGTTTCACTATATGAGACCTACTCCGCGATCTGATTTGAGGCCGGTAGCGTATCAGCTATAGAGTGAGTGGCTATCATGCGAAGTCGCACCGCTGTTCCCCACTCATTTGAATAGCTAGCTGTCAGGATACAAACTTGTTTTCATTTGGCCGGATACGTAGTATATGAGAATATGGGCTCACTCTAACAGAAAGCGTTAGATAGTAGTCAGTCTTCCCACGCGGCTGGAAACTACCACGCAGCTAGAGACTATCGAGATCATGTCGCATCGAAACATTCCAAGTTGGGAGAGGCCGGTGTCTTTCGGATTCGATGGACTGCCGCTGAGACATGAGAATGCGGGGACGGTCAGCAACTTTCAGCAAATTTGAAGCATAAATCTCCTGGAGCGAACAGTCACATGAGCTGGAAATACTTGGGATGTATATGATGTTCAGTACGTGAAGGTTGGAGTATAGAGACTAGCATGTCTTCGTCCTCAGGGAGTAAAAAAGGAGGGTTCTAGCTCGCGATTCTATCCATAATCTCTTGCCAAGACAGCTGTATCAACAGGGTCTGTCTTCGAGGCAGAGTCAGGTCATGTAGAACAGCGATTTGTAATACGATTGAAGCGTAGTTATAGGCAACATAGTCGTTCAGTCGCCAACAGCTAGTCAGACACTACGGAGTACTATGAGAAAGAATGAGTTAGATTGAGTAAAGGCACATGAACAATAAGCTCGGCCCTAAAGGGTTAAAGAGAGTCCGCTCTAGACCCGGCGCTAACAGTTCGGTACCTTGGAATGAGGTCATTTTCCACGGCACCTTCAGCCCGGCATGACTTCAATGCCCAGAACTCCTCCTCCCAGCTGCTCCGGCCTTCCGAGAGCCGAAGCACCTCCAAAATCTTTGTTAGATTCTATTCTGCCTTGTCGATTGGAAGTATCACTCCGAATTTGACCTGTAATGTGCCAGCGCGCTTGCTCTGACTAAGATCAAGTCGTACTCATTAGGGCTCATCATGAGTCAGAAGCATACTGTTGGCACAGAGAGGAGCTTAGCGAAGGATAAGGTCCCAAGGCCGTACTATCATATTGCAAGTTAATCAAGATGGAAAACCCGGCAACTCTGGAAAAGGAAAAAAAATGGAAAGAGAAAAATTAAGGTTCCAGAAATGGAACTAATGATCGTTCCAGCGATCATCTAGTCGCCTAGTGCCAAAAAAAAAAAATAATGCTCACTATTCTACCGTACTGAGAGACACCTCATGATGACGAGCGGGAAACAACTGAATGAGAACAATGAAGACTCACCTGTGGCAGTGGACTGAACCACTGGTAGACCAAGGGCTTCTGGATGAATCTATACCTAGGTAGGTAGCTACCGATTGATCCAATGAGGTACTCACTCACTCGTACTTACTCAAAAGCTGATGGGTTAATTAGCTTATGGAAAAAATAAGAAAAAAAGAAAGAGAAAAAAGAAAAAAAGCACTGAATGACCCTACGTACTAGGTAACCTAGCCAGCCCACTCCACCGCAGAGCTCCCACTCGACTAATCCTCATCAGTGACTTTCTGCTCCACTCCTTCCGGTAGCCGGTGCTCGAGCGAGGCTGTTGTTTCCACGGCCTTTCGGATTTGTTGCATGGCTATCCCCGCCAGCTCCGAAAAGGAAGACGAACGAAAACCCAAGACCCAACCAGCAACTTGTACACAGCGCGAATGTCGGTAATGATGTGTAATGACCTGATTAAAAAGACTGGCGCAACCCTCTTGCTTCCCAGCTCTTTATTTTCTTCTCCCTTCAGTCCTTGGATCATCCGTAAGCCACCGGTTGGGGTTCCCTCGAGCTCTTGCTTCTTATACTTCCAGTCCGCTCTCCCACTGCACCGCGCTCGACCGTCGGTCCTTTGCATCCACAACAGCCCTACCATCTCAGCCGACAATTCCCTTCCTAATTCCAGAGGCGCCGTCTCTTCAGTCTAGGGAGCAGTTGTTGGGTGCCCAAGCGAGCTCGTAGCCCTTGCGCTCCATAAATTCCCTTTTGTCGCATTTTCTTATTGTCGCAAAACCAAATTCAAGCTTGCGCTCATGTGGCAGCGAGCTTCCCGTGCCGCGTTCGCGGCGTCTTCCTTTCTAATCTCAGTTGCGAATGCTATTCCGCATGGAGATGATGATGGAATGCACATGGACAGCGGCATGGACATGTCCAGCCACGATTCGCAACCCAAGGAAAACCCAGACACGACTGACGACTCGCCTATGAGTTACTTTGCCTATGGCAAGCATAGCGGCGCAATCATGGCGCACATCGGTCTAATGGTCGTTGCCTGGTGCTTCATCCTCCCAATTGGTAGGTTCTTCTCTCCTGCTTCCAATTCGGATTTCCATCTCGCAAGCCAGGCGCACGCGGCGCTAACAAAAAGTTTGCAGCGGTCATGCTCAGTGTTGGACGATCCCGCTTTGCCTTGCCGTCGCAATTCCTCTTCCTGGTGCTTAATGCGGTTGGGATGCTGGTCGGAATAATCTACAACAGCCAGACCCCGGATCTATACGAAAACAATGCCCATCACAAGATCGGTTGGATCGTGACCTGGGTTATCAGCGCTCAAGTGATTATGTCGTTGATTTTCGCCTACGCCGGAAGAGGGGAGACCGAAAACAGCTCCTATGAACGCGCAGCTTTCCTCCCTGTGTCGACCGATGAAATGGCCGATAGCCACCACACCTTCCCTACTGGCCCTCGTCACTCATATCGTTGGTCGAGAGATAGCGGGCAGGGAACTGAAAGAAATTCCTCCTCGATCCACTGTCCAGAGTCGCCATCGTGTGCGTCCGCATCGGACGAGTACGACGGCTTCGAAAAACCCGAGGACCCTGTCCCTGAGAACCCCCCTCAGTCACACAGACCCATGCGCATCCCCATTGTTGACCGCTTTCTGGCCAGCCGTGTGCCGGGTATGGTGTCCAACCGTGTGCTCCGCGTCCTTTCGGTCATCTATAAGATCATCGACAGGATCATCCTGCCTTTCGGCTTTGTCGCGCTTGTGACTGGTTTTGTGACCTACGGCGGCATTATGGTATGATCATCGCTCCGGTAATTGTATGAACAGCTCTCGCTAACGTGTGACACAGCGCGGCAAGGAAGTCTTCAACGGTCTTGCGCATTTCATCAAAGGCGGAATCTTCGTGTGGTACGGTCTGTTGACACTAGGACGAATGCTTGGCTGTTGGGCAGATCTCGGCTGGGCCTGGAATGTGAAACCGTCCAGCGCTATTGTCGGGAAATGGAAGGCCAAAGTCCCTACTGGGGAGTTCACTGAGTCGTTCGTGATCTTCCTCTATGGTGCGAGTAACATGTTTCTGGAGCACCTCACAGGCTGGGGCGGCAAGTGGACTGCGACCGACTTTGAGCATGTCTCGATCTCCATCATGTTCTTCGGTGGTGGACTGTGTGGCATGCTTTTCGAGTCGAGACGCGTCAAGAGCTGGTTGAACAGCACTGTCCTGCAATATCCATCCCACATGAACGCTCATGCCTCCAGCGATACTGCCTGGCAGCTTCCTGACACCCAGGGCGTTTCCCTCAACCCTATGCCTGCCTTGATTATCCTTCTTCTGGGCATGATGATGGGTTCTCACCATCAAGACAGCATGGTATCAACAATGGTGCACAAGCAGTGGGGCAACCTTCTTGTCGGATTTGCGCTTGCTCGGGGCGTGACTTATGTCCTGATGTATCTGAAGCCGCCTACCTCCTACCTGCCTGCTCGTCCGCCAACTGAGATCGTGGCTGCCTTCTGCCTCATTTCTGGTGGCCTGGTTTTCATGCTTAGTGTAAGTTGTTCGCTGGCAGTCATGCCTAAAAGCTAGCAATCGAATAGCTAACTTTTGTGCAGACACGCAGCGTGATTCAGGCTATGGAATACTACGACCTCGATGCGATGTTTGTGTTCACTGTCACCATGGGCTTGACCGCCTTCGTTATGGCCTACGAGATCCTCGCGATCGCCCTCAAAGCCTGGGCGGTGAAACGGGAATCCCGTCCCCAGCTGCCACCTTATCAGTTCCCCGCTTGAATGAAGATATTATCTACATCGTGTATACTGTGGTTTCTCAGTCCAAGGAGACCTCAGGAGCACTCTACAGATGAGGATACACGAGAAAGAACCCCGCAAAAAAAAAGATTTGCTTTCTACAGCATTATACCCCCCACGGATATCGGTTATCCTTCGGCCTGGTGTTGGAGCGCAGGATTCGAGCTCTGACGATGAACATGACCCCATTTACCACGGCCTTTTTGCGATGAATCTTGTCTTAATGTGATTTCCATGAATGAATGATCTGCCTGAATCTCTCAGGCAATAATGAGGAGGATATGAGGGCCATCTAGTTAGCAAGTTATCTGATAATAAGGGCTTAATATATGAACATTTGGTACCATATGCAGAATCGTCCCCAGCTTGTTTTTAGTTTGACTCGGTGACGAGATACGTGAAGTTTCATAGACATGTTTTGAGACTTGCCCTGCTGCCGGGCAATAGTAGTTACTATCTAGTTAGACCTTGAGCTGTACGGATGCTAACCCCGGAGCTAAGCCCATAAGTCCGAGTCCTACCAAAGCTTAGCCAAAAGAAAAAGAGTGGGTAAGAAAAAAAGAGAATGGCGACGGTTGGCCCGACGTCGGCACGAGGAACTTGCCGCCTCGGCAATTTGGCAAGTCGCCGGTTGAATTCCTGTCTCAATTGTCTCACTCATGAATGGTTTCACAGACAAAGAAACATGTTTGATGTTATAGTGTACTCTCTGGCAGGTATTTTACTACACGAAATGGTGGAATTCGAAAAGATCAGACTGCAATATGCTGCTTTGCGACGGAAATTGTAGAGTCGATCCATGATGTCAAGGATTAGTAAGGGCCACGCCATTTGGTGACTTGCCTAATCTAACCGTGGGAACTCTCCTTAGGGGGGGCAACAAGTGGGGGGCAATAGAGGGGAATCTCGAAGCCACTGCATGCGCAAATTACTCCAATTCGGGGCAAATTCAGGGTATATATCCAGCCGTACCTCACCTTTTGACTTTCCTGATATCCAACCACTTTTGCATATCCTACCATCTCGTTCAGAGTAATCACCTCTCTCTCCCCCAAACCTTTACACATCACAATGGCGTCCAACCCTCCCGGAGCTTGCTGTGCCCAGGGCTTCAAGCACGAAGGCACCCCCGTTGGTGAGGTCAAGAACGTCAATGGCGGTAGGTTGTCTTTACCAGGCTCTTGTCTGCAGAGAACGATCCCACTGACAGGGTTGATGCTGCAGTTGACTACTACATCACCTACCCCAAGGACAACAAGACTCCCGAGAAGGCTGTCCTCTTCCTGAGCGACATTTTCGGTCTCTTCAACAACGCCAAGCTGCTCGCTGATGAGTACGCTGCCAATGGCTACCTTTGCGTTATCCCCGACCTGTTCAACGGCGACGCCATCCCCGTCGCTGAGATGGAGGCCGGAAAATTCGACATTGGCGCTTGGTTCCCCAACCACCAGCCTGCCAACGTTGACCCTATCGTCGAGGCTGCCGTCAAGTACGTCAAGGGTGACTTGGGTGTCAAGAGACTTGCGGCTGTCGGTTACTGCTTCGGTGCCAAGGTGAGCCCCCGCTTCAGTGATGAGCCATTCCTCGTATAATGTGGACATGCTAACGGTCTAATGTGCATTAGTACGTCTGCCGTTTCATGAAGGAGGGCAAGGTCGACGTTGGCTTCAACGCCCACCCCTCTTTCGTCACCCACGAGGAGCTCGGCGCTATCACCGGTCCTCTCTCCATTGCTGCTGCCGGTAAGTTTCTGTGTCTTGGTGGTGGAGCGCTCTCTGGTTGAAATTCGTTGCTAATTCGCCCTGTCTTTAAACAGAGATCGACAACATCTTCACCACCGAGCTTCGTCACGAGTCCGAGGGCACCCTGATCAAGACTGGTCAGCCCTGGCAGATCAACCTGTTCAGCGGTGTCTCCCACGGCTTCGCTGTTCGTGCCGATCTCAGCAACAAGCACTTCAAGTGGGCTAAGGAGCAGGCTTTCTGCCAGGCCATTGCCTGGTTCCGCCAGTACCTGTAAATGCTTAGATGTACTGTACATAATGTGGGCCCGGATTGCCTTCTAGAATTTTTTCATCATTAGTCAATGAACGGACATGAGTAATGACAGGCTTCAATTATGCTGCATTCCTTTATAGACACCTGCAAATGGTTGAAGTAAGTTGAGTAAGATCGATTATCGTCGACAGAATGGATTGTTCCACGTGACCCCGGTGGTTGGCGCAGGGAAAAAGGCCGTCGGGGAGAACAGGTCAGCGTTTACTGTCCCCCGGAGCGAGAAGAGCCAACAAACACACTTGAGGAAGCACTGCGCCGGTGGATTTCTCCTTTCCCCTGACTTGCGGGGCAATTGCGCTAATTTGTCGACTGTATGTCCCCTTTGCTTCGTGCGGGCTTGATTGCTGGCTTCTTGCGACCCTGTCGCGTGTTTACCTTTCATCCCTCCCCCGTGGCTTGTCGGGCTGACGAAAGCAGTCATCTTTTACAGCCTTGATCTATTGCTACACCTCTCCAAACGTCGACTCTAGCCTCAGCTCGGATCATCAGTCCTTCCTTGAGAGGCAGCGTCCATCTACCAAATTGATCCACTGCTCCCTCGAACGACCGTGCGCTTGACGCCTTCCACAGTCTCGACCGGCCTTCATTACATAGAGACAACATTGGTGTCTGAATCTCAAGCCACACGGTCTATCTCCGACTCTGTACTCTAATACAATAACTTGTGATTTACGGCTCGAATACCTAACATCATGGCTACTCCGGCCGCTCTACCGCCACTGCCGTTCAACCCATCGAGGGTCCGGTCCTACGTTCTTCGCCTCCCTCTTTTCACTCGGCTTGTGCTCTTAGCGATCATCGTGTTCTGGCTGCTCGAACTGCAGACGGTGTGGAGCGTCAAACAATGGGGCTCGCTGATCCCGGAGGAAATCAACATTGGCACCAGTATGAACAGCCTCCAGACCCTTGCAAGGAGTACACAGGGACGCGTGCATTCTGACATGAGAACACAGTGTATCGACTTAACACATACCCATTCATCCACTTCGGATTCTTCCATGCCTTCCTGAACCTGCTGGCTCTCACTCCATTGTTGGAGCGGTTTGAGGCCGAGCATGGCACATTGACGGCAGTTGCTCTGTTCTTTGGCCGTAAGTCAAATTCAGCCCGATCATGCCCAGGCTTTGTCGCTGCAGCAGAGACACTAACTGCGGTGACTACATATCAGCTCTTTCGACATTCCCGGCGGGCGCGTATATTGTGATCGAGAGATTTGTCTTGCACAGAAATACCGAAGTGTTTGGTGCTAGGTGAGTGACTCTGGCCTGGTATTGTGGGTCCTCGAAGGGAGTCTAACAGATCTTTCAGTGTTTGGGTCTTCCTGCTCTTGGGGTCTGAAGCCATAAGAACCTTCAAGTCCAATCCGTACTTCAGGTAGGTCTAAACTTCCGGAACACATGCGTTGAAACCCGCACTGACGATCCGTCAGCCTCGGGCCGTACAAGATCCCTACGTGGACCTCCCCCCTGTTTGCTTGTGGCCTGGTTTCGATCTTTGTCCAGAACGCGAGTCTCCTGGGCCATCTCTGCGCCATCTTCGTGGGTTATCTGTGTAAGTATTCTGTCTTTTGCACCTGCTTGCTTCTGCTTTCCACTTTTCTAACGGTTTGGATTAGTCGGTCTCGGGTATCTGAAAGTTTTCGTCCCCCCGGAGAAAGTCCTGAGATGGATTGAAGGGAAGTTGAACCTTCTGGGCAGACTGCCACACTATGTCTCGGTGGACCAGAAGACGTTTGGCCGGTACGGTGTTCTTCCGACCACGACTGCAGGGGGTGAGAGGGCGACTCCAATGAGCTATCTGGGCTCCTCGCAGCGTCTGGGTGCTTGAGAACTTAATAGACGGGTTATCCTATAGCCTATCATTCTTGTGCATATATTATAATTTCTACTATACGTGACTTTTTGTGTAATGTGTAAAAGCTAGCGATGGAAGGAGTGAATATTATTTAAGGTCATATGGGTTTTATTTAACAACAAATTAAATATGGTTATGACTATGTAACTAAACATAGCGGCTGACGTAAATTCCGGGCTGCTCTGGCCAAATCGCCGCCGAATGATCGCTCCGTACCCGTTCAGCTGTAGCATCAACAACTCTTCCATGGGACGGAGTCCCTAAATGTCGCAACCTTCATGGCTTTGAAATGTGAGTTGGCTCACTACCATGTGCTAGTGAGAGAGGTTCTATGTGCTTCTTGTCTTTCTCTATCGGCCCTGCGTATTCCCGATCGCTACCGTCATCACCCTGTTTACCCCGGATTGCCCTCGGCGGGCGAAACAACACCTCGGATCGATTCAAACTCATGCTGACAGAAGAACCATGGCAGCCGCAATCCGCAAACCGCGGAGCAATCCTCATTTCCTCTTCGTCCACCTGCCGCATATTCTCTCCTTTATCTGCATCGTTGCCGGCGTCGTCTGGCTGCTCCTCCTGCCCCTCAACGACTACTCCCGCCAAACGTACATCTCCGAAAACGCGCTCTTACCCGGTCAGGTCCACGCATATTTCTCCGGCAGTGAACAGCACATCTTCCGGGGATACAAGAAGGAGCTGGAGGCGATCCTGGAGCGCCAGACGCCAAGTGAACAAGACAGCCGAAACGAGGAATTCACCCCGGCGTATGTTCTTTCTCTGTCCAGTGACCCCTTCCTGCTCCGTTGAGAAAGGCCATGTCGTGCTGATGCGGGTTTGAATTTGCGCTTAGTGTTTCCGATGAGATCCAGTCGATCTTGCGAGCCGCAGGACTCAAAGTCGCAACGCAGAAGTACGAGTACACTTCGTCGGGGATCACCCACCAGGGGCAGAATGTCTACGCGATCATCCAAGCACCGCGGGGTGACGCTACTGAAGCCATTGTGCTTGTCGCGGCCTGGAAGACTGCCGATGACGAACTGAATCTGAATGGTGTAAGCCTTGCGCTGACGCTGGCGGGATACTTCAAACGTGCGTGATGCTTTTCCGGCGTCGCTCAGCGGAGCAGCCGCAGCCGCAGCAGCCGAAGACGTTTCCATTGCCCATTTTTGCTGACTGGGTTTGCGCCTTACAGGATGGTCCCTATGGTCGAAGGATATCATCTTCGTGTTCCCACCGGATAGTAAATCGGGTACCCAGGCGTGGATTGACGCCTACCATGATATGCAACCGGCATTTGTGCAGCCGCTGCCATTAAAGAGCGGCGCGTTGCAGGGAGGCTTGGTCATTGAGTATCCCTTTGATCATCGATTTGAGTCACTTCATATTCTTTACGATGGTGTCAACGGCCAGCTGCCCAATCTGGACCTGTTCAACACGGCTGTATCGATTGCCGGTGGCCAGATGGGGATTGGTTCCAACCTGCAAGAAATATGGGACCACAATGACAGCTATGAGATGCGGCTGCAGACGATTCTGCGAGGCATGGTTAAGCAGGGCTTTGGCTACGCCACGGGTGCGCACAGCAGTTTCATGCCATACCATATTGACGCCATCACGCTGCAGCCCAAGGGCGACGGTTGGCAGGATGAGATGGCATTGGGCCGTACCATCGAGGGCCTCTGTCGCAGTTTGAACAATCTCCTGGAGCATCTCCATCAGAGCTTCTTCTTCTACCTGCTCATGCAGACCAACCGCTTCGTCAGCATCGGCACCTATCTACCCAGTGCCATGCTGATTGCCGGAAACTTCACCATCATGGCCATTGCACTCTGGCTGCGGACGGGATACTATACCGGCTTGGAGCAAACTGCCGTCAAGCCTCCAGGAACCGCAGAAGAGACGAACAAGCAAGCGGCTACTTTGACGGAGAAGTCCGGTGCGAACACCGCGCAGCAACCCGCTGTCAAAACCGTCTCAAGCAGCATCATCGAGCGTCAACTTGCCCTGCCGCTCACCCTCGTGGTCAGCCTCCATCTCCTCGGTCTCGTCCCTCTTTACATCTTCAACAATATCAACCACCAGGTTCGTGCCCGACCATTCCCTTTACCATCCAATCTGCTAACCTCAACCACCAGTACTACCCAACCGCAACCTATGCCAGCATCGCCATCAACGCCATCCTCCCCAGCGTGCTCGCAGCCTCCCTCACCCGCGGCCTGACGACCACCCCGCGGGACCAGTCGCAGCAATCCCTCCTCATCAAATCGTTCTCGCTCCTCGTCCTCGGCCTCTTCCTCTCCACGCTCGCCACCCTCAACTTCTCCCTGTCCTTCATGATCGGCCTCCTTTGCACCCCGCTCAGCTTCGTCAACCGCATCGACTCGCGCACCGCCTCCCGCCCCGTGCGGTCCGTGCTCGCCGTCGCCGGCCTCGTCCTCTTGAACGTGCTGTCCCCGCCCGTCGTCCTTCTCGGGGCGTGCCGGTACTCCGGGGTCGACGTGGAGACGGTCCTCACGCAGGCGGCCTTCGGGTGGGACGTCTGGGGCATGTGGACCCAGGTGGTGGTCTGGTGTGTCTGGTGGCCCGCCTGGGTGACTGGGTGTGCTCTGTTGGGGTTCTCCCTGTTCTAAACCTTTTTTTTTTATCTGAAGGGTAGGTAGAGCATCATACAGATAGCTTTGCTTCGTTTACTCGTCTGGTGAACATTTGTATAGTATAGTATAAATCCTGTTAGGGCTACTATCGACTTCCCTTTCTCGTCGTAGCTCTGTGGTTCGGTTCTCTGCTGGATATCTACTATGGTGTAGGTTTCGAGTAGGATGGTGCCATTTCATACGCTTTGAATTAAGGTAAGTGAGATATGGGAGAAAGTCTAGTACTTCGTACATGAACTGCAGGTGATTTACTCTTCTCACGTCATAGGGAGATGGAGAGGAAATGCTTGGAGAGGCATGAGAAACAGGTTGGTGGGGGGCATAACATGGTTGTTGTTGTTGTAGTAAGGTAGTTGTTAAGGTATCTGGAAAATATAGTTCGGGATTCTAGTGTTTTGGGAAATCTCATTGTTCAAGCGGCCCACACATCCTTGCCGACGCCCTCGATCCAGTGGCCCAGCTGGTTGACGCCGGCATCCCAGTCCTTCAGGCGGTTGCGCATGCCCTCGATCTGCTTCATGTCCAGGACCTTGGGCTGGACCCAGTGGATCTGGGCGACCTGGGCGACCTGGTCGATGGCGCCCTTGAGCAGGCCCAGCGAGAGGGCCTTCATGATGAGGTGCTCGATCTCCTGGGGCTTGACCTTGGTCTCGGCGGAGATGGCGGCGAAGGTCAGGTTGCGGTCGTGGGGCGGGCGGCGGAAGACCATCTCCGTGAGCGCGGCGAGCGAGATCTTCTGGTACAGGAAGAGGCGGTGCTGCTCCAGCAGCTGGTTTTTGGCGATGTTGCCGGCCAGCACGTCGTAGGCGGTCAGGTCGCCGCGGTTGAAGGCGAACAGCAGGTCGCGCAGCCAGCTGTGCGGCGTCGCGGTCAGCGAGTCCAGGATCGGGTGCAGCAGCAGCTCGCCGAAGTTGTAGATCGTGTCCGACACCAGCGCCGCCACGCTGAGGTTGTAGGCCCGCGACACCCGCTCCGCGTCGCTGAGGTCCTCGAGGTTGATGCACGCCAGGTAGAGGAGGGCGTTCTTGTAGAAGGAGGCGAATTCTTGTTTGGCCTGTTGTCGTTTTAAGAGCGTGGTCAGTGACGGAGGTGCGGAGATGGGCGAGGGGGGGGTTCCTCTTACGTGGTAGTAGTCCGCGTTGACTTTGTAGAAGGAAGCGTGCACAACGGTCTCAACCGAGTCGAAGGTATCGAGCACTTTTTGGCAGACCTCCAGATCCTTCTGTGCTCCGTCCAGGTCTTGTAGTCGTTGCTTGACGTTGGCGACGTCTGCGAGGGCGTAGATGTAAGCATCTTGGCTGTCGGGCTTGTTGACCTTGTCGGCCAGCGATGTGAGGAAGGAGAGGCGTTCTTTGTCATCTGTGTATCATCCCCCAGGCTTGGTCAGTTGGGGGGGCGCTTCGGCAGCTACTGGGCGCAGGTAACAGACCTGCACACTCCGTCGATGCCATCAACCCCAGCGAGACGAACTTGAGCTGGTTGATTCTGTCGGCGAAGCTGAGGACGAAGTTCTTGAATATCGGTAGTCGCTGGGGACCGCTCTCTGGTACCTGGAAGAATTCGATCAAGGAATCGGTAAGTTGGTGCCATAGCTTGCGCTCCCAGTAGTCTTCGAAGGTCAGGAACAAGGCCTGGCTCTGTTCGGGAGCTTGCTGGAGCTGGTCGGCGAGGAAATCGGTGATCCTTTGGTTCTCCATGATGGAACCGGGGGATGCTGAGATGTGGGACGAGGGTAGGAGAGAGGAATCAAGAAGAGTCAAGGGTCGTGAGAGGTTGGGGGTACGTCAATCGGAGATGGGGAAGATAGAAGGAAGCTGATCTGAAGGTGGCAGCGCAGCGGAGCTGAGGTGAACATCCGCCTTGATGCTCGGGCGGTGAGGCACATGACATCGATCCCCATCTACATCATCGTCATGGTCATCAATCTCAATATCATACAAAGCATGAATGTCTTCCGGAATTACTACTCTGTCCTTGTACCTAGAACATTATTGGGCTCTTAGATTGTAAGTTAGCTCTTGGTATGGGTTTGATTAAAACACCACTCGCTTGGACCAATCCAGACATGAGTCTCTACTGCAGCCTCAGAATGGTAGCAATAAGTGTCCGATATCTCTCCGAGCAGCCCTCTGAGCCATCTACAACTAGGGTACCCAAGGATTTTTTTTTTTGGCTCAGAGAAGGATATAAATATGGGCATATTGTTCTCTTCGTAGAATACTTTTTCTAACCATCAATCAATCCCGTTTCTCCGGTCTTCTATCAATTGTTTCAGGTTACAATACCTCTCTGCCTTTGTACCATTGTCCATTCAACACCATCATGTCTGACTTCACCGAGAAGAATCGCCAGTACTTCGAGTAAGTGACAAGCTCCTGGAGTGTACAAGCAATGTTCTTATGCCTTTTATAGCAAGATGGCTAGTACATACAATGATGAGTTCAAGGAATTCATTGAAAAGAATTGCACAGAGGTCCTTAGCCGCCGTGCGTGGATCAGTGATGCCTGGACCGACACCGAGCCTGGTCAGGGTAGGGAGATCAAGATGCTCGAGTACGCCTGCGGACCGGGTCCTATATCCATGGTAGCTTCCCAACCCTACCGCGTCAGCTGTCTCGAAGAAACGAAGCTGACAACCCACAGACTCTAGCTCCCTTCGTAAGCAAGATCGTCGGCATGGATGTTTCAGATGGCATGATCAGCGAGTTCAACAAGAATGCGAAGGATGCGGGCTTAGCAAACAAGATGACTGGAGTTAAAGCTGATCTTCTCGCCGAGTCTGTGGCGGAGGAACTCTCCGCAGATGAATACACCGATTTCGACCTTGTGGTGGTCAGCATGGCGCTGCACCACTTTGAGAACCCCGAACTGGCCTTGGCGCGGTTGAGTGGGCGCCTCAAGAAAGGAGGTGTGCTTTTGGTCCTCGAGATCCTGGCAGCAGGGGACCACCACGGCCATCACGGCCATCACCATAACCACAACCACCATGACGAGCAGCATGATTCAGCTCATGGGAAGCTTGACTTTGGCGACGCTGAACACACAATCGGCAGCCATGGGTTCACACTCGAGCGGATTCAGCAACTCTATGAAGACGCCGGCGTAGGCCTGAATTTCCAAAGCGAGGTGTTGGAGCATAAAATGGCATTCAAGATTCATCAGAAGCTGCCGAAAGCCCTATTCCTTGCTCGGGGACAGCGCTGCTGAACAGTTTTAGTGATAGAGTTGCAGTTAGAAGAGTAATGCACTGAATGTGATGTGTGCCTCGCGTTCTCCAGTTTGAGATCTTTTGTTCTTTCTTTTCGACAACCGACCAGGAGGTACCGAGTAGTCTAAGTTGTGTCGTACTAGTTGCAGGTGCACCATGACGCTGTAAGACATTCAACCAATCATGTTTCGCGAATAGTCAGACACGATGCGGCAGGAGATCAAGTGTTCGGGGTTGGAGTTGACCGTGACAACTGGTCGGATGGATAATGACTCGAGATGCTGGAGTAAGGCGACTGTAACATCATCAATCCACACATTGACAGTCATTTCCAGAGCATTGTAGGCAGCGCGGAGGGAAATCGGAACATCGAAGAAGATGCAAATCGGCCAGGGAGTGGACCGAAAAGGGACTAGCGTCAAGTCCCGTGCCCGCTCCAAGGTTATTCTGGACAGCGACTTTCAACATCTACCAGCTGTGAGCACAAGTCCTGACGTCGAGCTTGGCTCTCTCCCCTCTACCACCCCATTGTCCATCGCCAACCACCGATCCGGACGCCTTTCGGTGGTCTCATCACATTCGCAAGCAGAATTGAGACCATGCAGAGCTGCCGGGCCGCCAATTCCGCCATGGCCTCGAGGGCCTTCGTCCCCGCCCCCCGGGTTCAATTCCAGTTCCAGCGCCGGAATCTCCAGGATGTTGCCATTACTCGGACCGGAAAGCCCATCTTGAAGGTTCAAGGTGGACGGTAAGAGCGCATTCACTGGAGTTATGGTCTTGGGATGATGCTAACGTTTGTCTCCCGCAGGTCGTCTCTGGGAGGTACTTCGCCCTTTGCTCGTGTCATTATCCGCTCGCGTCGGCGCCAGAAAGCTCATATCATCTAGGTCACACCGCCACTGTCTTCGGTGCTACTGGTTTCCTCGGTCGTTACATTGTCAACAAGCTCGGTAGGTTGGGTCCATGGTCGATGAGGAAGAGCTAGAGATTGACGCCGATATAGCTCGTCAGGGATGCAGCGTGGTTGTCCCCTACCGTGAGGAGATGACGAAGAGACACTTGAAGGTCACTGGTGATCTCGGTCGGATCACGTTCATTGTATGATACCTTCTTTTGAAGCATGGTAATCGAGTCTCTAATTCGGCGGTCCGGCAGGAATACGATCTGCGCAACACTCAGTCCATTGAGGAGGCTGTGCGCCACTCCGATGTTGTCTACAACCTTGTTGGTCGCCAATATCCTACCAAGTCAGTATCATAGGTCATTCATGAATGCGCCATACTAATCTACATAAAGGAACTTCACTTACAACGACGTTCACGTCGATGGAACGGAGCGCATTGTCGAGGCTGTTGCCAAGTACGATGTCGATCGTTTCATCCACGTCTCCTCCTACAACGCTAGCCGGGACTCTCCCTCCGAGTTCTTCGCTACCAAGGTTCGTTGGTCGGGTGTATTTCGGGCTGGCTCATAAGTGCTGACTGCTGCAGGCCTGGGGTGAGGAGATTGCTCGCTCTATCTACCCTGAGACCACCATCGTCCGTCCTGCGCCCATGTTCGGTTTCGAGGACAACCTCCTTCACAAGCTCGCTCGTGCGACCAACATCCTCACTTCCAACCACATGCAGGAGCGCTACTGGCCCGTCCACGTAAGTTGCTCTCAGAAGGCTATGGGGTGGGTCGTGCTGACAACATTCACAGGCCATTGATGTTGGCGCTGCTCTCGAGGCTATGCTGCACGATGACAGCACCGTCGGCCAGACGTTCGAGCTCTACGGCCCCAAGAACTACTCGACCGCCGAGATTGCCCAGCTGGTGGACAAGGAAATTGTCAAGCACCGCCGCCACGTGAATGTGCCCAAGGCCATCATGAAGCCCCTCGCCCACTACCTCAACAAGTACCTCTGGTGGCCCACCGTCTCGCCTGACGAGGTTGAGCGCGAGTTCATCGACCAGGTGATCGACCCCAACGCCAAGACCTTCAAGGATCTTGGAATCGAGCCTGCTGAGATCAGCAACCTGACCTTCCACTACTTGGTAAGATTGTTCTTTCGTGACGATGTGAGGAATACGGGCTAATTTTCGCAGCTTGGATACCGTAGCTCCTCCTACTACGATCTGCCTCCCGCGACGGAGCGGGAGAGACAGGAGGAGAAGAAGTACCTGCATGTTCTCGACGACCAGTAGTCTGTTTCTTTAGTGTACATACCATGCTAGACCCATTGATTTCCTTGAGTAGCTGCTTCAAAGTGTCTGTTAAGAGGTGTCTATTAATCCAGTATTCGTTACTCGTTATAACGCCTGATTAACCACAAGAATCAACACTATTACGCATACAGATTGATTTACTTGTAGTACTCAACCTCTAAAACCAGTGGGGGGATCAGGAAACCTCGGCCGGGGCGCAAGCTCAGCTCAGCTCCGCTCCGCTCCGCACTCCGCACTCCTCCATCCACCAGAAACTCCTCTCCTCCCACCCACGATTCTCCCCGATTGCACCTCACCCACCCAAGAACAAACCAACCTCGAAAGAAAAAAAGAAAAACAAAAACAAAAACAAAAACAATGGCCGAGCAAGACCCGCGCACCCCGATCCTCCTCCTCAAAACCCGCTCCACCCCGCACGACGGCTACGACGACTTCTTCACGAGCCAAAACTACCGCCCCGCCTTCATCCCCGTCCTGGAGCACCACTTCCACACGCCCAACCTCCAACGCGTCCACGACCTGCTCGTGTCCGGGGGATTCAGCGCGGGCCACCCCGCCCAACAATACGGCGGCATCATCTTCACCAGTCAGCGCGCGGTGGAGGGATTCGCGCAGGTCCTCGCGGGGATTGAGGGTATGTTTGTCCGTCCGTCCGGTGCGGCACGGCGCAGTGCAGTGCAGTGCAGTGCAATGCAGCAGTTCCCCCCCCCACACCAGCAGCATCAGCATCAGCCCTCCACCACCTCCCTATATACCCAAACACCACACACACCACACCCACCGCAACCCCCCATATAAATCATCAACTAACCCAAGCCCCCAAGACCCAAAGGAACTCACCCCCCTCACCCTCCCCCTCTACACCGTCGGCCCCGCAACGCACCGCTCCCTCGCGACCCTGACAACCACCTACCTGCCCCACGCCACGCTGCACGGCCAGCACACCGGCACCGGCGAGGTCCTCGCGCAGTTCATCCTCTCGCATTACCCCGCCTACCCGTACCGCGCCGGAAACCCAGACAGCAACAGCAACAGCAGCACCAGCACAGCAGACCCCCAACCGCAACCGCAAACGCAAACCCAGACCCAGAGCCCGAACCCCAACGCACACGCACACGCACACGCACACGCACACGCACGGAAACCCCTCCTCTTCCTCGTCGGCGAAACGCGCCGCGACATCATCCCCAAGACGCTGATGGACGCGGCGCTGCGGCCCGACGCCCGGATCCGCGTGGACGAGCTGGTGGTCTACGAGACCGGGGTGATGGCGGGGTTTGAGGCGGCGTTTGGGGAGCGGGTGCGCGCCCTCCAGACAACACACGAGCCGGTCTGGACGGTGGTGTTTTCGCCGACGGGGTGCGAGGCGATGGTGCGGGTGTTGGAGACCGTGGATGCTGCGGCGTCGTCGTCGTCGTCGGCGTCGTCGGTTCTTGGGGGTGGGGTGGGCGCCCGGGGCGAGCAACCGGATGAAAGGCCCGAGACCAACCACCGGAAATTCTTTGTGGCGACTATCGGTCCCACGACGAGGGATTATCTGAGGAATCGGGTCGGGTTCGAACCGGATGTCTGTGCGGAGAAGCCTAGTCCTGAGGGGGTCGGGAGGGGGATCCAGAGGTTTATGGAGGAGTATAGGGCAAGGAATACGGAGTAATCGGTCCCATTGATATACCCCAAAAAAGTAAGGGGGAGCACTGCGAGGGAGTTCTGCACCGCATATATACCCAAAGAGACGGTCTTGAGCTAGTTCGTCTTATGTACTGGACTGGACTGCATGTCAAGGCTACTCTGCTCGCATTATATCAAACAAGCTTAGATGCCCGAATCATCACATCAACTCCTTCCATATTCCCATAATGGCAGCATATCACTCAGGGTGGACCGCGCGAGCATTGTCCCTATCCTTTCCTTTCTATCCTTCATGTTATTATGTGCTCGAATGAAACCCCATTGAACCTGAACAGGCACTGCCTTGTTTGGTTCCCCCGTACTATGGTATCTTAGCCGCTTCATATGCTCGTCAAGTTCTTTACCGCATGATCTCCTCGTATATCAAAACTGTCCAAATAGTTAGTAAAGCGCCACATACGACAAAGTCTTCCGACTTACGCTTCAACTGCTCCTTGCTCAACGCATCCTTGTTCTTATCGAAATCAAAGAATCCCTCCGGAATTGGCGGTGCCGTGGGCTCATCCTCCGGGTCGTGATACGGCTCCAGGTATGGATGACGCAGCGCCTCCTCCACCGTGATTCGCTTGGCCGGGTTGAAGGCGAGCAGCTTCTCCAACAGATCCAGGGCAAGGTCGTTGCTCTTGGGGAACATGGCGCGGAAGGGAATCTTCTTCTTGAACGGGAGAGATCGGATGTATTCGCGAGCCCGTCGGGACTTGATACCATAGTAGTCTTCCATGGTTGGCGTTCCGAGGACATCAAGGATAAGAGTCAACTGGTGGTGGTCTGTCTATTGTCAGAATGGCTTGTCAATTGCGGCGCCGGCATTGTGGTACTCACAGTCCTTTCCAGGGAACAGGGGCTTCCCGCTCAGCATTTCAGCCAGGATACAGCCCACACTCCACACATCAATCGCCTTGGTGTATTCCTTGAACGTCAACATGATCTCCGGCGCACGATACCACCGCGTGGCCACATATTCAGTCATGAAACCCGAGTTGTCATCCGTCGATGCAGCAGACCGAGCCAAGCCAAAGTCACAGACTTTCAGGTCGCAGTTGGCATTCAGAAGAAGATTGGATGGTTTGAGATCACGGTGCAGAACGTTCGCCGAGTGCATAGCCTTCAGCGCGCGCAAGGTCTGGTAAATGAAGTATTGGCAATGATCGTCAGAGAGGTCTTGAGTACGGATGACACGGTGCATATCCGTCTCCATCAATTCCTGTTTCAATCAGTCGCTGGGTCCTCCATGTTGCATGACTTCTCAATTTACCTGGATCAGGTACACCTCGTTGAAGCTCTCGTAATTCCGAGGCCGCTGGATATCCAAAATAGAGATAATGTTCTCGTGGTTGAAATACCGCAACAGCTTCATCTCACGTAGGGTTCGCAGACAGAACATGGAATGGTCGAATGGTGTAATCTTCTTGATGGCGACCTTCTGTCCGGAAGGCTTGTGAATCGCGGAGCTGAGGCCAATTAGTTGTCGGCGACAGCGCTCGTTCATCTGACCAAACTCACCAGACAACGCCATAGGCGCCCTCTCCGATGACATCTTGAATCTCATATTGATCCGAGACATTGAAGGAGATCTTGCGTGATCCTCCTTGAGGAGGCATTTGTTGCACCATGGTGACAGTTATGAAAGGAATTCTAAGCAAAGGTCAGTTCATGCCGACCAAAGCAGGCGTTTTGTGTGATGAACCCCGCGCCAAGTGATAGTCCAGCTCATCGCTGAGCTGCCAGCCTAACGCTGAGGAGGAGGGCTGTAGCAGGTCAACGGCCCCTAAGCATCGCACTGATGGTGGGCACGGTTCGTCACATGCAGACAAGTAGCGGATCGCCCACGAGATAACGCTTAGGGCCCATCACACATTCAAGCAACAAACACATGGCGTAGCGCTTACCAGAAGAAGCTGGGTTGGAGCGCAGTTGGAGCCTAATTACAACAAATCCGCATGCCAGGGTGTATGCGCTGGACGAGTGACCGTTGTCGGGGAACCGTGGGAGATCGGGAGCGGGGTACAGCGCGTGTCTGCAATCGAACCGGAAAAGGAAGACGCACGCACGTTGGTCTGCAGAAGTTCCGGAGTAGCGTTTATTTTGAAAAGGAAATGGCGAAGGAACTCCAGGTAGAATCACGATCCAGGGGCGCAGATGGTGATCAAAGGGACAAATAAACTGCTCACACGGCGCTTAGATCGATCCACGTCACGGATGACGACCTGGACCACAAAAAGACGAACTTGTCAATTATCCACAACAGCGACAAAAAGGACTGAAAACTGGGCCCTATTAAAGGTTCCTTGTAGAGGATTGAGAGAGAGGGCGAGAGAAAAAGGGGAAGCTTACCAGTCGTGAGGAGAGAATTGGGTTACTGGTGCTGGTGTCTCACAGGCCGGTTTCTATTTTTGGGACGGTCTGTCTTCCAGGTGTCTTCTGTCCTGGTTCTAGATCGACGACAGTGGTCAGTTTCGAGTTTCTTTTGGCTAAGATACACGTGAAGCAACAAAAAATAGAGGAAAACCAACCCACGGCGTTTCGACGGAGAGGGGGGGAAGGGGGGGAGTAGGATAGTGGGATAGTGGATGGGGGGGGGGGATGACTAGGAGTAGGAAGTAAGAGCAGGCGAGGGAAGGTAACGAACGACGGACAGACTAGCAGTTGGCGGTGGTTGTGGAGGGGTTGGAAGTCTTGGAGAGAGAGTGAGAGAGTGAGAGAGCAGAGCAAATAGTGGCAGTCGAGGAGGGGAACTAGTGTCCGTAGTGGGAAAGTTAATCACCCGCAAGTGGGGAGACAGGGAGCAGGGAGGCTGTTGAAGATGAAAGAACGCGATTCACCTTGAAGCAACAGGCAGAACAAGAATGGAGGGCAGGGTGAGATTCCTAATAATAGGAAAGTAGAGGATAAAGAGAGTTCAGTGGAAAAGAGGAACCGAGGAAGAAGAGGAGGAGGAGGAGGAGGAGGAGGGAGGAGAAGCGAGAGGGGGGAACAGAGGAGAGAGAGGGAAGAAGGAAGTGGGAAGTGGGAAGTTGTGTACCTGAATCGCCGTGGAGCAATAATAAATGGGGGGGAGGGGAAGGTCAGTTATCGATACGGAGGGAGGCAGCAGATAAGAAAGACCCATGGACAGTTGAGGGTTGAGGTGACTGGCACTGACAGCAATGGTCTGTTCCCACTAACAACGCTTCTCAAAATTAATACGAATCAAAAGAATAATGGGAGGCAACAATAAGAAGAATGATGAATCCAGATGAAAGAAGAACCTTGGTTGAAGAGACGGAGGGGCCGCTGCAGTGGAAATCACGCAGTGGAAATCACCACCGGGGGGAGTCTGTGTGGTACAGTTCAAGTTCAGTTTTTGGGTGGTTTTGGTTCCTGATCCAGAAATACTGCCAGCATTATTATATCTACTCAGTAAATCTACACCATCAAGTCTGTCTCTTGCTCAAGGACCCTCGAGAACACCAAATCAAAGCAAATTATCTCATCAATCACAAACCAACATCATCTCACAGCGGATACAGCAGCCACTGAGCCACTATCCAACTGCAGCCTGAAGGGGACTCTGCAATAACCCCAAGCAGACAATGCAATCACCCCCTCAATAAAGCCCGGTCTGAATAGCTCCATGTGTGTGGGGAGCGCGAGAGCGCAAGCAATGAACCAGCAACCAACGCCAGCACTCAAGAACCAGACAGCCACACGCCAGAAAATGTGACTCGAAGAAACAGCCCGTCTCAGTTCCAACTTCCAAGCTTCCTGACGAGCTCCTCTTTCCATCCTGTCATCTCATGGCACCGGATGGCAACTGTCAATCCCCAAGAAACCACGTCTGGACCAGTGTTTCAACCCCCCCCCCCCCCCCCCTCCCCACGAGAGTGACGAGACGCAATTCCCTCCCCTCCCAGTCCCAAAACCCGCCACGGGCGCCAATCTCTGGCAGTTTCACCGTCTCTCAGACTCCCTGACTCCCTCCCTGGCCCACCCAGCGCTACTCAAACCGGCTTAGTCGATGAACTTCCCCCCCCACTCTTTCCCTGGGTCCAGGGATCTGCTTGCTCTTTGCCTGCTCTCCGTACTCCCGTACTGCTGTGTCCATGATCCATCTATCACCCTGGCCTAGCCGCACAGATAGATTAGTACGCTCGTCTTATTACTTTTCTTCCAGGAGAGGAGGAGGGGCAGTGCAGTGCAGTGCAGTGCTCTTCTTCCGCACCGGTCGACCAGAAACAAAACTACTGTGTGCTACTCAACTTGATCACAACCCCCGTTCATCAAATCATCGTCTTCAAATCAAAGTCGGCCCATCACTCTCTTTGGGCCCCTTCATCATCATCCCGGGAGAGGATCCATCAACTTAACGGCAGTTGGCTCGGGAGGCTCGAATGTGATGGACCGTCCGTCAACTTGCAGCCGGCTCTGGCAGCAGTTGTGTGATCTAAAGCTTACTGTGCATGGGCTGACCTGACCACTGACCACAGGCCTACGGAGGTTACTCAGGGCCCATGCAGCCCAAAAACGCCCTCACTCGCCCGAAATTTAACACTATTCTCTAACCAACCAAACCAACCAACCACCAAGCTCGTACCCATGTCAGAGCCTCGGATCACACATTCGTATTTAGCGGTTATCGGGATGGTTGGTGAAAGTTAGCATTGTAACCATCCTGATGAAACAATCTGTAGACAACAATAAACAAGTCTACAAGGTGCTGGACAATGCATAGCTTCAACGCCCACGAGGGCGTACTTGATTAGCGAGCACATGGCTCGATATGCCGAAAAAAGGCGTCGGATCCATACACGACACCCCAACAGGCCCAACATCAACCAACCACAAGCTCCACTGAACTTTTGTATTTGCTTGTTGCCGGCACATCACTCAACCCAATAAAGAATAACCCCGCCAATCGAGCCCACCACCCGAGCGAGCGCTGAAGAGAAAGCAGAAGAGAGGGGCGAAATAAGATCTTGACATAATCACAGAAATTGTATTGATGTATCTTTGGAAATGATTTACCAGTAAGGGAGAAACTATCATTACTGAACAACCTGTAGGTGTGTTCGAAAGCCTCGTCAGTCTGCGTGACTCCAAGTATAGACTCGTATGTCGATGACGGCAGAAAGGGTAATAGATCAACTGGCAGAGACAAAGGCGCTTAGGAAACGGAGCAATCAAACCTTTTCCCGCAACGAGCCCATCCATTGCACCAGACTGACGCTCTGGTCCGCACGGTCTTCCACCAACATCGTCTGCGCCCATAAGCGGAGACCCGGTTCGCCGTCTTCCTTGACCACATACAGGTGCGGCACCACAATGCTGCCCACCCCCTTCGACCGATGGTCCCGGCTCTTCTCGATCACCGCACGCACCCGCTGACTGAACTCGTTGTCCAAGTCCGGCAGGTTCTGCTTGCCCACCCGGAGCTGCGATCGGTCCGCCAGCCCAAACACATCCTCGATCAGCTGAGGCACCGCATCGCGTCCGACCCAGAGGAACTGCGTCTGGCCGTCGTCGATGAGGTAGAGGCCATACGGAACCACCCGCTCAGACGACAGGTTGACTGGAGGAGGGAGGACGATTTCGCCAGTCTGCTCATCGGGCAGCCCAGCGTTGTCAGGCATGTCGTGGAGGGAATACATCTTCGGGTAGATGTACTGGATGAGGAGGGGAAGGGGAAGCGTAGAGAGCATGCAGAGAGCCGCAGAGCGCATATCGGTGGGGATCTGGGCAGATTTGCGGAGACCGAGCTAATCGAGAATTAGATGCTGACGGGAAACTGAGTAGGCACAAGAAAAAAACTTACATTCTTGATCATGGCAAGGAAAAGAACGGGGAGTGCTCTCAGGTTAGCAGGGAACTGGAGACCGCCGCCGCTCACACTTCCACCGGCCAATTCCTTCCGGTAGGTGGAGAGCAACTCCACGGCCTTGGCCTGGAGGGCGTCCCGGGCAGGTTCCAGACCGCTTCCCAGAGCCCGCTCGACGGCCTTGTGGCTGAAGTAGGTTGCGACTGCTTGTTGATCCGCCGAGGCGAAGACATCGGCCAGATTCTGGGTGGTAGGAAGCGCCAGAGTCAAAACACGGATTCTTCTCTCGCCGTTGCAAGTGGTGTGAAGGACGGCGGTCTGCAAGCAGACCACAGGTTTCGTGACTGTCTCATCGATGGCGACTTCAACCACATACGCTTGATCGCGGGGGAAGGCGGGAAAAGCGCAAAGATCGGAACTGCGGTTGAAGAAGTTTCCGTAGAAGGTGTTCATGCGGAGGCCGGTGGTGGCGCGGACACGGAGCACAGCCTCCAGACCAATCTCAGATGAAAGGTACTCGGAGAACTCGCGGGCAAACTTGATCGCATCTTCTGGGCGAGCGGCGTTCCAGCCCGGATAGAAGTACGTTTGTCCGCCAGTGTACCGGGGCAGGTTGCTGAGAGACGCAACGTCCTGGTATTGAGAGGAGAACAAAAACATGTCAACAGAGACCTGTGCCTTGGAGCATTCCACGGCAAAGCTCTTATAGAAGCTGTTCGCTGTTTGCAGAAGCGCATTCTCCTTGCTGGTGCCAAGAACCTTCTTGTCTTCTCTCATGGTGAGAGAGCCGTGGCCGATATTAGGCAGAGAAGAACTGAGCACGGTCATCTTACCGCCCACAGGAGAGATCAGTTTGTAGCCAGCGCGCAGAGCGGACCCCATGGCACAGCCGTTGCTCTGGGTGTTCTGGAACATCTCTTGCAGCTTGTCGAGGAACGACTCGATGTTCTCCCGGCATTCGCTCAGGGTCACCAGAAGATCACCCGGAATGGGCAAGAAAGGCTCGTCCAAGTCACTAACAACCAGCATTCTAGGGTCAGAGTTGTCCGACCCATCCCGAGGGATGCTAAAGTAGTGGAGGCTGGAGTCTACCGCGATGAAGCCGAGTCGGGTGCGGCGGTCGGCGTTCGGGATCCGATCGAGACTCTCCTTGATGCACCGTGCGCTTGTCGCGAGCAGACCATTGGTGACCGAAGCATAGCTGACATCAATCAAGAACAGATAAACTAGCGGCTGAGGAGGGCGAACCATGTACTCCTGCGGGGCAACAAATTCCACGACCGAATGGTTGAGATCAGCCCTCAGCGACCGGTCTGCAGGCTTCTGGAGAGCAGTATCCCAGTCGAAGGCTTGAGGTACGTCATTAGTCAGGTTGCACATGTTACAACGCCAGCGGTGTCCATGGTCGAGGAATGTGACGAAGGGATTGATATAAGAGCGGCAGCGTCGGCAACGGGAGATGACCTGATCGGGAATGACTGGGATGGGGTCTTCGGAGTCGTGCAGCGCTGCATATGGCTGAATAACAAGCGCGAAGGGCAGCTTGGACTTCTTCAGGAGCGAGTGCGTCGTAGGAACCGCATTCAATGTGGAGCGAACGTATTTCGGGGGGCAATTGGCATAGGGAGAGGGGTAAACGCTGGTCTAATGAGCGAAGTTAGCGTTTCCGTCCGTGTTATGGAGAACGGATATGGAGAACGGCCATGGGCACTTACACCCGGCGGCAGAACGATAGGAGGCGGGGGGTAGTCGAGTTCGGCAACGTTGAACGGCTGAGTGAGGAGGTCTGTAGGATAGAGCTGGTTGAGAGGGACTGCCCGCGGAGCCTGGGGGGCTTGAGCCACGGGCTGCGGCGGCATCAAGTGTGGATCGGTGACTCCCATAGCACCGAACTGCTGGGTCATCTGTGCGACCGGCGGGGAGGCGGACGCCCCGTAAGTTGGGGCAGCGGCGTGCATCTGAGTAGGGTCTGCGTAGGCGGGTTGCTGGTATCCCGCAGCCGCTAGTGCTTGCGCCGAGTACGCACCATAGCTACCACCGGCCGGTAACTGGCCTCCTAAGGCAGCATTGGCGCCGGAGCCGAAGTCGAAGGCTTCGCCTGCATATTGTCTCTTCTTTCGTGCGCCAGCCTGGCCCTGCCCCGCGGGCTGTTGTTGTTCGGGAGTTCCGTAACCGACAGGCTGACCGTACCCTTCTTGGGGAGGATAACCCCCTTGTGGTGCTGCCATGGAGGTCGGCTGTGATTTATGACTGTAGACGGGTATAGTGGGAGTTGTGCGGGATGGTTTGTGAATCGTTGCAAGGTCACTGGGGCCAAGGGGCGATGGTTAGTCGACAATTCGAAACAGGTGGGAGAGTTTAGGGAGGGGAACGGAGAGCGACTGCGTACAGTACTAATGACCGGGGATAGATTCACCAAACCGCACGGGGTTGGAGAGGCTCTGAGAGTCAAGCAGGAGAGCACGTAGATGTGAGACTCCGGCGAGAAAGAGGGAAATGCAACCAGGAGAAGATAGGTGGTGAGTTGTGTCAAAGGTCAAGGGCGCAGCGTAATTAGGTAGAGTCGAGTTAGTTGGTAGTGACCAGTGGATGGTGGATGGTGTACGGTGGCCTTTGCGGCTGCCGCCAACCGGCCAATCAGCACCTCACCGCATCCGAGCCCGACTTGCTCCTTTACAAGCAAGCTTCCTCTTGGTTATACCTTCAATGTCAATTCAACGGGAAATGCTCTCTAAAACTCGTACTCTTGAAATGATCTACTGACGATACTTGGCTGTGATAAGACATTTTGGCGTCGAAATTCAGCAGCGATTGATGGTGTTCGACATATGACTATGGATGCCTCCTGCAAGCTGTGTGGTGTGGCATAATGATCTCATACTAACTAACTTAGTTAACTAACAAACTGGATTGCTGCGGAAATCGAGCGAGTTTCCCTTTCCGCTTTAGATCAAACTTGGCGCCGCTTTTTGCTCACTAAGCGGCCCGGAGTGTGGAGGGAGCACAGAAATGCGTGTTCTAAGCAATCCCGAAGCAATCCCGGATTGCTCTGGGAGTAAACACTAGAGAAGTTTAACCGTAACCCTGAGTTCTTGTCTAAGTTGACACAATTTAGTCATGTGACCTAAATAAAATGTGTACTACTATTATTATGTATCTTATTTTCATCTTGCCGGTGTGCCTGTTATTTTCCTGGTCCTTAAGCCCCATTTTAATAATTATTTTATGTTTAAGGCTTTGCTTACAGGTTAACAATGCCCTACAACTACTTAAGACCTATACTTCTTTTACCTACTACCCTTTTAGATCTTGCAATGTTTGACTGCACCAGAGGTATTATAGTATACATGTAATACACTAGTTAGAAACACTTGAAAAGCTGAATGAGGCTTAGCAGTATAGAGAGTACCATGCCTTTTCCAGAGGCACACGGCGAATAACCCAAGTGAACAGAGACCTTTAGTCTAGTTTCTATTTTTTTAAGAAATGCTGATTCGGAGACAGAATCAAACTCAGTACTCCTCTTTATTATAATATGCCGGAGTTATACAGAATCACTTTAAATATCTTCCGAAGTGCTGTAAACACATGCCCTGGCTGGGAGATATGTGATTGTTGTAGATATCTTTTACTTTTAGTATTAGACTATGTACAAAATAGCTCAGGTACAACATCTTTAGCTTAAGATAATAAGATAGGTATTTGTTTAGCGGCGCATAGCAACAAGTCAGTATTTGGGAAACTCTGAGTGTACAACCTTCATAGGGAAGTTGTATAAGAATGTATCAAAAAATGTCCCAGTTAGCTGGTCTATCTAATTTTATTAACTACATTACAGATATGCCAATTTGTTCACCTCTAGTTTAAACCACCAAGAAAGCCTTAAGGTCTTGCCGTTGCTTTCCCCCTCTCTTGACCACCGATTCCGGAGAGGGAATTTCGATCTGCACCATTCCAGAATGACATATCAAATTGCGGCGCAGTCCGACAGGCTCCAGTCCGTCTAGTAAAGAGGCAGGCTGTATGCGTTGAAGTCATACTGCCAGGTGTCAATCGAGGCCTGATCGTACACACATTCCATGACCGTGCCGTTGTTCTTCCACAAGGGGCGGAGGGGCCAGGCGCAGATCTGGGCGTTGCTGCCCTTCTCCTCGCCCGAGAGGTAGGTGGCGTTCAAGGTAACGGGCACCACTCCCTTCTCGACCCAGTCGATCATCACCGCCATGTTATCCTGGGGCCAGGGCCCGGGCTCGTAGGAGTTGGTCGCGCAGTGGCTGGCGCCGGGAACCAGGTACAGGCGGTAGAAGTCGGCCATGGCGTCGGTGCTCTGGTTGTAGGTAAGATCGGGGTACATGATCTTGCGAACGGACTCGTGGTAGTGGACCGAAGATCCGGTCGGGATACTGGGGTCCGACTCGCCGTGGTAGTGAATGATCTTACCACCGGCCTCCTTAAAGGCGCTCAGGTCAGGGTAGGTGGTCTGCAGGGAGTCACCATAACGGCGCCAGCCCAGCTCCATCCAGTCGCGGAGGGTATCGTAGGTGACATTGTCCAAGCTTGACAGGTTGTCGGCCTCAACTAGGTCCAGGAAACGGGCGACCCACTCGCCGCTGAGCGCGTCAATGTCGAGCTCGTAGCTGTCGGTGATGCTGTTGTACTGGGTCTCAGCGTCACTGAAGGCGGAGGTGATTTGGAACCAGATGTAGGCCCGCTTGCCATCCAGGGTGTGGAGACCCTTGAGCATCGTGGCAGCGGCCTCGGCTCCCTTGGCGCTCACCGTGCCATTCTGGGCCGGGGTGGAGTTGGAGACAGTCAGACGCTTGGCTGGGGCGGAGCGCTTCTTCAGGTTCTCGCTGGTGGTCTCGGCGGCGCAGTAGTAGGGCTCTCCAATCGTGGAGTTGAGGTCGAAGTGCAGCTGGCAGAGGTCAGTCCGCGCGACGACGCCATCTTTTCTGCCGTCCAGCTCGTCACAAGCGGCGATCGTTAGGTTCATAATCTTCTCCAGTTCACAGGGCGGGGGGTAGTAGCCCAGCGTCTTCTCGACCACGTTCGGGAACAAGTGGTTGACCTGCTGCTGGCCATAGCGGATCGCCGGCGCTCCGATAATAGCGCCATCCCACTCCTCGGGGAACCGTTGCACCTGGCTCCAGCCCTCGCGGCCGCCCTCGGAGCAGCCCATATAGTAGGAGTAAAGCCTGGTGCTATTTGCGGTGGTGTCGAAGAAATTCTTTGTGAAGGCCTTGCCGATTACACTGAGCTCATGGTGCGACTGGTAGCCGAAGTTGTAGACCGCATCCCAGTTGATCGTGCCGTTAGCGCTGGGGAATACAGCGTCCAGGTCGGTCGTAAAGGCCCCGAACCCTCCGTCCGTAATACCGGCGGCGGCGCCGTAGAGGAGACCGGCAGGCATCAAGTCCCCCTCTAAGTTGATGGCGAAGCCACCACCGCCCGTGGACAGCCACCGGTTCTGGTAGGCATCGGGGGCGGGCAGCCAGAGGCCGAGCAGGATCGAGTCATCACGGCCTGCGTGCGAGTAGGCGAAGGTCACGTTGCAGTAGTCGAAGGTGCCGTCCGGGTAGAAGGTCTGGTCGCTCACGGAGACGTTGTAGACGGGGCTGGCGGTCACCGAGCTGGTCTTGATCTCCAGTCCGGTGAAAGCATCCAAAGGCAGGGAGGACTGCACGTGCGAGACGGTGCAAACATCGGCAAGCGACTTCGCCTGCGCGCCGGTGGCGAGCGCGGCGACAGCGATGCTGCCGGCCAGCTGAGTAGATTTCATGATACTGAAAGGGAGTGGCAGGGAAATGAGAGGAATCGACTGCAAGGGAGTCTTTGTGTGATCTGCCTGTGTGGTACCGTCAACCGTTGTGGCAAGCCGATGTTTATATATCTGTTCCACGGTGTCCTCCGCATTGCACTGGTAATCATGGAGTCCGGCCCTTTCAGAAACTTCCCACGTCAATCTCCGTGGAGGAGCATATCGTGCGATGTCGTGGTTTCGTGGTTTCATTCAGGAGCCCCTAAAAGTTGGCAGGTTAGATTCTTCCAGGAAGGAGACGACATCTTGTGATTGGTCTGAGGACGAGGGACAAGCTCACGCATGTGGTAGCACCGAGCGATATGTGATCAAATATATGATAGTGATGACGCGGCAGCGAAGCCGGTTCGGCGAGCATGTTCTGTAGGGTGAAAGGACAATGACGATCTGCCGCTGCTCCAACGCCTTCTAAGCATTGATCTGCACATCGATCATGGTGAACCGGGGAGTTTTCTTCAGGCACGGGCGGCAGGGTGGCGGAGACTAGCCGCTTTGCAGTCAAGATTGACATGGTGAGCCTTTTGATAAACTCCTCGTGCGCCTGATGTCTGGCCGAACGCCTCAACAGGCTTAGCCTGCAACGTATGTACTATGAGTATCTAGTGGATGCCTGTTAGATATAGAGTTGCCGACTCCATTCGGGCAATTTCTGACAGCTTGATCATTGAATAGTGGAGTGGCTTTCTGGTGGGACGGGATAAGGCTTTAGCCTGGGCCGAATTGAGCCTCACCGGGTGGTCGCGTTGATCGGAGATAAGGCCTATGCTAGGGCAAGCCGATGCCAAGGCTCAGCCGCATTCGTCACAACAGCCTATTTAACGTCATGCATCCCAGTTTCAACTGGAAACGTGGGCTCTGTGGGCATTGTGGAAGGCTGCCAGAACATGATTTTCAACTCCTTCGGTCCATATGGTGGTGAATCGGGAGCGTTCTTACAACGCTTGCGTGAATGTTTGTTTTGCTTCAACTGAGTATAGTCTGAGACTATCTTCTCGTCCAGCATAGCAGACGATTGTTTCTTGTAAGCCTCCTTGGGTGCCACATATATCGCTTTGTGATAATGATGCATGTCGTGAAAATGTCGGCGATAATCTTGCTCTTCCTTAGAAATGTGGTTACAGAAAGGATCGGGGCATTCCGAAGGCCATGATTTCTGAATCAGATGCCCTTCCATGTGGCTTCGAAGCTCCGTGCTTCGGGTAAAAGCTCTCATTCTGCATACAGCAGAAAGGCCCTCATTCCACATGCATTCAATGCAATAGCCAGCACGGATGGTAGCATGGCGATACTTCATTACCTCGTAGTGTTGGCTGGTTATTGATGGAAGATGGCCGGCACAGTGCTCTTCAAACTCACAACTTTTTCCATTATGACAAGTGTAGCATTCCCAGCAATACTTAACTTGTTGAGGCGATAAGTTTCGCCTAGAAGCAAAATGTTGTAGACGACACTTGTGCAGATGCGTATTTCAATTGGGCTTCTCCATACTATGGCTCATTAGCAGAGGATTTGTTTGAGTATTGGAGGGCTCAGTGAGACTTGGGTCTTTGTCGATCTTCTGTTCCTCTTCTATGGGTAATCAATGAATGAGCCCGTTCTTGTGGAATCACTCAAAGCCCTGAAAATAGTCCACGTGAGTATGATCCAAGGGTCTGCCTTTCAAGGAATTGACGACATCCACGCTGGAGCAATTCCCAAGGTAGTCGTTGCCGTAGACAGATTTTGACTTATGCGTGAGGATCTGTGCCACAAGTGTCGAAGAATACTTAGCTGTGAGAAGTATTAGCTAGACTCAAGAGGCAGACCATGGTCACAGACTGCAATGACCCTCTTCATAATGGCGTACCCTTTCCCTGTAGCCTTCTTTCGTTTTCGGGGAAGCTCTACCTCCCGACCTTTGGGCATCCTTGACTCGATAAATATCCGCATCGTGGCTTCGCTCTTGGCGGAATTTGCGACGAGCCTCCCTTTTTTGCTCATTTTGATTGGCTTTAGCAGCTGAGGTGTAAACGGCTATTGTCAGTAAGCACGAACAAGATCGAAAGACCAAATAAAGAGTGAGGTATAGAGAGATGTGATAGAAAATGTATGAAGGATAGATTAATGATTGACGAACTCGGGTGAGATGGGCTCTATTTATGTCCGAAATGAAAGAGAAATACCTTAGGTCATGCATTACCATTCATCCATCATTAATGATGCCCTCAAATTTTGTAGGTTTGTATCAGTACCTCAGATTTTGATAAGCGTTAGTCGCGCACAGTTTAGAGAGCCTGGTCTAGTCACGTGGGTTGCCGCAGTGAGCAAGCGAGAGTTGCTCAGGATCACTAACTGAAGTGAGCCAGAGCAATCCAGGAGCGGCCGGAGCTCCCGAGTCCCAGGTGCGTGCTCTGTGAGTAATCCGTAAGTGTCCCAGAGCGCACACAGATCGTTCACGTGCTGCCCTCATAAAAGCGGCGGCACCCCAATTGGGTAAGCAATCGGGAATTGCAGCAAAACAGTTCACTAATGCACTAGTACAGTTACTAAGAAGATTTCCACCTGGGCATGGGGTATCGCTACCATGGATTGATTAGTTTGTGTCCTTGTCTACTAGACATAAATCACTTTCGGCATCTTGCTGCCTTACTTCGTATCCAGGGGTTCACTGTCTTAATCAAGTGTTGTTTCTATATAAATATCAAAGACAATGGCTGGCAGGGGCATATTGGGATCGGCTGATTGTGGCAGAAGTGGCAGACAGAGGTGACTAGGTCGGTATCAAAGTTGAAATCGCCATCAGAGTTGTAGTGTATCATGAACTAAGTATGGATATATAGTCTCTATCAAGTACTGCCATGTACTTGTAGTTCCCACTAGTTCCGTGGGCGTGGTTGCCGTGCCAACAGCGGTGACCGCTGCCAGTCGCACCACAACGAGGCTATCCCTGGCGCTTTCGTCAATTCGAGCCCATCTCGTCATCAACGGCCCTTCGACACCACTCGCACTCCCTTGTGCAGAATCCGCGTTCGATCAATTTGTTTGCTGCGCTGTGGTCTTGTCAGCGAAAAGTCAATTGTGCAACTTTTGTACTAGAATCTGGCACCGGCCTAATATTGCGACGTTGAGCGACAGTCCCGGTTCTTACGCCCACCCCAACCCATATTTAATGACTTCAATACCCACGCCTTCAAGGTTCGGAGCATAATTGGTCGGCACGGTCGGTTCAAAGGGGCACGAACAACCTGGAGAAGCACGAACTGTCGGTTTCATACATTATTTGAGTTTGGAAATCAGTGTACTTTGGTTGTGCTGGCACATATTCCATAATACACAATGAGTGTTCGGGTCGTCGCACGTATTCGACCTCTGCTTAAGTCGGAGCGCGACTTGGACGTCATTCTTCGCACTGGTCCGTCTGCCCACGGCGCCGACAAGAAGTCCACCACCCAAGAGAAAGGAGCATTGGCAACACTGAGGGATAGGGATACTGTTGTACGGATCCCGAATCCAAAGAATGAGAGCGAAGAATACTCCTTCCAGTTCAATGCTGTCTACGAGGCAGAAGCCACACAGCAGGAGCTGTATGAGGCTGAGGGTGAGTCCGGGGAATTCAAGTCATGGAATATACCCATCTGATTCAATGCGCAGTCGCACCGACCGTCAAACACCTCTTCAACGGTTTCGATGTCACACTTTTCGCATACGGAGTTACGGGTACAGGAAAGACGCACACCATGCGAGGCGGAAAAAGCCTGGTTGATAGAGGCGTTATCCCTCGTCTCCTCAGCAGCATATACAGGCGCAGCCGGAAAATGGAGAAGGAAAGCAATGGCGAAACCACGGTCAACGTTTCTTTGAGTTACTACGAGATCTACAACGACAAGGTTTTCGACCTGTTCGAGCCGCCAGAAAAGAGAACATTGGCAGGCCTCCCCCTCCGTGATAATGGAGGCAAGACTGTGGTTGTGGGCCTGACGGAGAGACCTTGCCACAACCTCAAGGAATTTGAGATCTTGTATGATCAGGCAAACATCAACAGATCGACGTCTGCCACCAAGGTGTGTACCCATGCTGTTCAATATGAAGCTTGATTGCTCACTTCGCTACAGCTAAATGCCCACTCATCACGATCTCACGCCATCCTCTGTGTGCGCGTGACAGTGAGCACTGGTGACAAAACCTGCGTCAGCACTGCGTCGGCCATTGATCTTGCCGGCTCGGAGGACAACCGTCGGACTGACAATGACAAGGAGCGCATGGTCGAATCTGCCAGTATTAACAAGAGTCTATTTGTCCTCGCTCAGTGCGTGGAAGCGATCAGCAAGAAGCACTCCAGAATTCCATACCGCGAATCGAAAATGACTCGGATCCTCTCTTTGGGCCAGAACAATGGGCTGACGGTCATGATTTTGAACCTCGCCCCTGTCAAGTCCTATCACCTGGATACAATCAGCTCCCTCAACTTCGCCAACCGAACGAAGAAGATTGAAGTGCGCGAAGTGGAAAATGAACCCATCTTCAAGGGACCCCCCAGGCCGGTGGCACGGCCTTCAATCATGGGCACGCTGCGCCAACCCTTACGCCCTCTGACTGCATCCGTCAATGTAAACCTAACCACAACGGCAGCCAAAGACGCTGCGGACCCTGGCGAAAAGCCGCTGAAAGCATTCCACGTCTACTCCGACAAGTCACAACCGCGCTACTCCACCCAGTTCAAGAAGCCCGATTTACCGAAGCGTACATCTCTCAGCGCCGACACTACCGTTCGAATCACAAAACAGCCCATGCGTCTCGCACAACCGACTCACCAGCAGCCATCAAAGCAATTCGAGGACTTCTCAGCCGCGAGGATTGAGGAAATGGTTGAGAGAAAAGTCGAGGAAATCCTCGCTGTGCGAGCGGTCAGCGAGCAGTCACGACAGACGCAAGTTCGCGAGCTCAATGAGCAAGTGCAACGCCGCTTGGAGCTTCTCGAGCAACGAATTGAGGGCTCGGAAGATGCGCGAGCTGAGGGTCTGTCATACCTTCTCATGGCCAAACAGCACCAAGGCCGGGGAGAGGACAACTTTGCTCTCAAGATGTACCAACTGGCACTTCCATTCTTCCCCAACAACGAGAAGCTAGCTCGGAAGATCGCCACTCTGAAGGAACGTATTCATGGTAAATCCCACACGGAAACCCCAGCTGTCGATACGACCAGCAGCACCGTCAATTCTCACCCCAGCAAGCGTGACTTCGGAAGCATGCTGTCCCTCAAGAAGCAACCCGTCGCCAAAACAACCCTTAAACGCACCAACGCGGACGATTCAGACGCAGACTACGAGCCTGCCGACGACGAAAATAGCCAGAAAGTGGTGAATCAAGACGAAGAGATCGAGGAAATCGAGGTCGACCTCGAAGAGATCGCCCATGCCCGGCGGCGGAAGCGCACCCGCACTAAAACCCCCATCGATATGGCCGAAGAATTCGAGCCTCCATCCCCAAGAACCATCCACCTCCTCTCCATCATCAACTCCCGTGACGTGAGTCAGATCAAGCTCCTGAAAGGCGTGGGGGTCAAAAAGGCCGAGGCCATCGTCGACTGTCTCTGCGAGATGGATCAGCATGTCGAGAGCCCGGAACTGGAGCAAGAGCAAGCCGCCGCCGCCGCAGCTCAAGTCCACATCCACAGTCTCGCAGAGCTGAGCAAGCTGAAGGGAGTGGGGATGAAGAGTGTTCAGAGCATGCGCAATGGCGTTTTGGTATAGAAGACTTCTTCCGCCTTTTGTCAAGCGATGTTTGGATTTCCCTTTAAGAAGGCAGGATGTGCCATCTCAGGTCTGCATTTTGCGTGTTCGCTTTTTTTCTTCTTCTTCTGCATTTGCACATATGCATTTTTGGTCTGAACCATCATTGACCCCATCGAGCGAGGGCGTTATTCTGGAGTTGGAAGTTGGAAATAGGAGTTCGAGGGAAGGATTTTTGTGAGCTACATGATTTGAAATTACTTTACCATTCTTGATGAGGAGAGACACCCACTCTTAAACCCACATATACTAGCTAGCAATATGATGAATTGGACACAACCTTTTTGATCCCGGACCGTCTATAAATTCCCTTTTCCCTCCTCTCCCTTCTGCATTACCCCGTCAGTCATCCCTTCCCCCCAACCCCGGGAGAATAATAATCAAACCTTCTTGACGACCCTCCCCTCACTAATCCACAACTTCGCGAGACAGTAAAACACCACGCCGGAGAACATCACCACCGCACAGAAGACATTCAGCTTGAGATACGACCCGCGCAGGGGGTCCGGGAGCAGGGCGCCCGCGATGGGCGTGCCGGTGAGGGCGGCGAAGCTGACCAGGAAGAAATACGTGCCGCTGCGGACGCCGATCTCGCGGATCTCGGAGATCTGGGCGACGAGGGCCGGGGCCAGGGAGACGGCGGTGCCCGAGCTGAAGCCGTAGAAGGCGCTGAAGAGGATGGAGGGGACGTTGCCGTGGGTGGGGAGCCAGACGCCCAGCACGAGGATCACCGACAGAAAGGTCATGAGGATCATCAGGTTGAAGCGGCCGAAGAGGTCGGCGAGGTAGGGCGGGATGATGCGGCCGGGGGTGCTGTTTTTGAGGGGGGGCGCTGGTTAGGTTTGGGTTTTGGGGTGGAAAGGGGGGTGTTGTTTTGGGCCAAACGAACCTAGCGGCATTCATGATGGGAATCAGGTACGATGCGAGCGAGGCCGACATGCCGTTCTTCTGCGCCTGGCTGGGGATGAAGCTGAACGGGAGGAACATGCCCCAGAAGAAGCAGAAGGTGCCGGCGGTGGTGAGCAGGAAGGGCACCTCGCGGAGGGGCCGCACGAAGTCGCGGAAGTGGAACGGCTTGCGGCGGTGCTGGAGCCGCGATTTCAGCGTGCAGGTGGCGATGACCAGGCAGAACAGGATCAGGAACGCGCAGATGCGCACCGCCCAGCCGAAGTCGAGCTGGTCGAAGAGCCGGGTCAGCATGATCGGGAGGATCACGCCCCCCAGGCTGGCGCCGCTGGTGGCGATGCCGAGCGCGAGCGCGCGGCGCCGCCCGAACCAGGTGCTGATCGAGTTGATGCTGCAGTGGAAGAGGGCGCTGGTGCCGATCGGGCTGCAGAGGCCCTGCGCCAGGAGGAACTGGTAGTACTCCGTGGAGATGGAGATCATCATGAGGCCGAAAACGTGGAAGAAGGTGCCCGCTAGAACGATGTAGCGGGGTCCGAAGTTGTCGAAGAGGATCCCGACGAAGGGGCCCTGTAGGGTCATAGATGGCTCCTGGTCAGTTGCAAGGATGCGTAGGGCTGGCGTAGGGAGAGGATACGGCATCGACGTACCCCGAAAAACATCATGAAAGTCATCAGAGACGTGACCCATGTCACAGTGCTTGTGGACTCGTCCTTCAGCTGGTGTGTCTTGTAATAATCGATGAAAATGCCCATGCCTGAATTCGCTCATCAGCAACAAATTCCACCCAAACGAGAATCTTTTCGTGTGCTGCGAGCCACGAACTCACAGTTGACCCAGCCGAAGCTGACGAACATAGCGCAGAAGCCACCCAGAACAGTCAGCCACGCGGCCATACCCCCATCTGGAGCTCCCTGAGGCCCTTGTGCCAGCTGCGTCGTGGCCGCGGCAGCTCCTATCTTCTCCACTGAGTCGATCGTGTTGCTGCTTCCTTCTTGCGCCGCCTCGAGAGGACGTTGCCGCCCGTCGACACGCTCGTCCTTGTCGGGTTCAGCGTCGACCTGCGTGGTTGAAGTCGATCCATGGCTGTGATAGAGTTCATTGATGTCCTCCGCGGGAAGCTCACTCGGAAGGTCAAACTCGTGCGTTCGCATGTTGCTCGTCATCGTGCCCAAAGGCCTGTATACTCGTGGTCTCGTGGGTCACGACTCTCGTCCGTCCGACAGGTCACTCCAGGGGAGACAAGGTAAACCCTGCCAGTATTCTTGTCAAGAACTGCCCTCTCAGCAAGAACGGCGATACAGAATGAGCCTCGATGAGAACGAGGCGCCGGCACGGGCCGGAGATAAAATTTTGAAATCGAACGGAGTCATTCGGGGGGATTTCGTCGCCATGGTGTGAGTTATTATCCCTTACGGGCAGACCAGCTAATGAACGAGTCGTTCAAAACAATCAGTACCAAGGGGGGTCTTGGCACAACAGAGAAGTCAGATATGATGGGCAAACCCTGATATCCCCGATCTATTGGAACCCCTTGCAGGACCCTTGGTCCGGAATGATGTTCACCTATTCCATACTTTGCGCCATTGCTGCCCGTGTTTACTGTATTTCATAATGAGCAAGTTCGAGAGATGAAGTGGCAGAAATTAAGAAAAGGCAGCAGACGATCCAAGCGCGATCAGCAAGATATGGGATCGGATTCATGAAGAGAGTTTGGCGTACGGTCGGACGCATGCTGTCTATAGTACATTGAGCCTGCAATGAAAATGAACCCTCCAATAATTGAACTCGGACTTATGCAACGGAACAGGATGATTGAAACAGATTGCTTAAACACTCAACTGGCTTATTCCAGCTTCTCGAAAACCACCTTGCCATCCTTGGTGAGCCTGGCGACGCTCTGCGACGTGCCCTTTGCTTCTTGGAACAAGTCGTCCACCGTCCGGGAAGGAGCAGGGGCAGCATTCACCGCCTCCTCTGCTGCTTTCCGCGATGCTTCTTCCGCCGGTGTTGGGGGCTTCGCTGGACCAATGGTCAGTCCACGCGGAGCACTGGCAAGCTCGTTCACCTCGTGCGTCGTCAGAACCTCATTGATGCGGGGGCCGCGGCTCTGAAGAAGAATAGTTGTAGGGCCGTCGAATTGAAGGAACAGCTACTTGGTGTCAGTACTGGACGCAATACATCTCAAGGGTGAATCAATTGAGCTTACCCTGTCGCCCCAGATGGTCATTCGAGACCAGGTACGAAGCCTGTGAACCAGCTTCATTGTAGTCTTCCAAGTATCCGCTTCGGACATAGCTTGGAGGAACTTGGAATTCTGGATGGAGCTTTGGATGAAGGCAGGCAGGTTCTTAAGGCCTGGAACCTGAAGCTTCAATGTGGTAGACTTGAAGCGGTAGGGACGAGGGGGGTTGGACGAGATGGTGTAAGCAACAACATTGCTGTTCAAGCCCAGTCAGCCGAGTTTCTGCAAAGTGGATAGATTCGACAAGCATACCTGGGGTGGACTATGTATTGCTCGCCAGCCTTGAGCTCGACTGAATACAGCTGGCCGTTGCCAACCAGAGCCAACAAGCCTCTGCCAGTGACCTCAGAGCTACCCCAGTGGGCCAGGCTCTTCGCGAATTAGCTATACTCTTGAGACCATGTGACGTTCCGGATGAGACGAACCAGGTTCGTGTTGATGGTGGGTCGAATCGAGAGCGAACGACCCGTCCAGGCAAGTAGCGCTCGCCTTTGAGCGACCATCCAATCGACCGAGCCATTGAGGTGTACGACCGCAAAAGAGGTATTCGGCGAGCGGACGGAGACCAGGGCCGTCACCGGGCTGGCGGAGGATATCTGCGCGGGAATTTAGCCCCCAGTTCCTCGACTCATGGAGACAGATCAGACCTTCTGATAGAGGAACGGCACGCCGACAACAGCTCTCCGGAAAGGTTCGAGGACACTCAAGGTGGAAATCACCTGGTTGTATCAGATGTTAGAGGTAGCTCGTACGTGAGCAGATTGCGAAAGTTCCGGTATCTGCATACATTGTCTGCTTTCCCACTCAACCCAACCAACGTCCCTCGGCGAGTGTACAGATTCTGCGAAGCGGAAAGTGAAACCGACAGGAGCGAGTAGGGTGCGCCGATGACATCGAACCGAGCATCTATATCCATAGGAGTGTATTAGCAAGGAGTTTCTATGTGAACCGAAGGCTCCAATTGCCTGCACTGGATTGATGTGGATTTGCGACAAGACCTACCCGCGGATTCAGCTGATGTGGGAGTGCTGGACACAGGGAGATTGTCTCCATTGACCGTTGCAGGCTGTTCCGCGGGCGCAGCGCGAATCTGGACGCCTCTGGCCTGGCATGCGCGGTGCAGCAAAGCTCCTTGTCGCGCCCGAGGGGGAAAAACACGAGTCCAGGACAGAGCCCGGACGGCTCCCCTCAAAGGTTGGCCCGTTGCCATGGTTCAAAGGGGAGTGTGTGAATCTGCGAAGAGAAGAAGAAAGAAGTGGGAGCTGAACGAGGATGCTTCGGCTTGTTCCTCCGCGGGAATCGCAGTAATTCTTCGCGGGTCCTGATCGGGGAAAGCGTTGCTCTGCGGCTTGGCACTCAATGGCCGGCCTTCGACCACTTCTGCCTTTGTGCTTTCTGGTCGGCGGTTGAACTGGGGAAGTGAGACAGAAATTCACTTGTAATGGTGGGAATATATTTGTTTACCCCAAGGATAAGCCTTCATTCCAAAGATGAGAAGTGTTGTAGTGAGCTCTGGTGTTTTTGGTGCGCCAGACGGCTTCCCGCTGATGTCATACCGATCTCACGGGATAACTCCCGCTGTATACTCGTAAACACGGATTATGCTCTCCTCCCGATCCCTTTCGGGCGTTCCCCTTTTGCCTAACTTCATGATGAAGCGAGCCGGGCGAAACGCTTGGACTAATGTTTATCTTCCCGGTGCTCGCAGGTGTTTCACTACGTCTCTACCCTCCACTTCTTGCTGTCGTCGAACTTCCTTACAGTCTGCTCTGGGTACCACGGTGGTGCCGCGCCGAACAGTAACGTCGTCGGCGCAGTGGACATGCACCCCGAGAGTATTTCCCACCTCGGGAGTCAAGTTGCTGGATCAGTCCGCTGAGCTTGACGAGGAGACGCTGCCGACTTACCAACCCGAGCAATACTACCCAGTCACCCAGGGTGAAGTACTCAACGACCGGTATCAAACCCTTGCCAAACTAGGATACGGAGTCACCTCCACAGTTTGGCTGGCGAAAGACTTGGTGTATGTGCAGTTGATTCATATGACCTTGATGGTAACGGAGATTCTAATAGTATGCTTCAAAGCAGTGCATCGACATATGTAGTTCTAAAGGTTTACGTCACGGGACAAACCCGGGACCTCGAGCGAGAACTAGACATCTACAAGCGCATCAATTCGGTGGAAGCACAGCATCCCGGGAGAAACTTTATTTGTAAACTCCTCGACTATTTTCATATCCAGGGCCCTCATGGCTGTCACATCTGTCTTGTTCATGAGCCTCTCGGAATGACTGCAGATTTTCTGGTGAGGATGGCTCCTCAGAAAGAAAAAACCCTTGACTTTATGAAGCCTGCTATCCGACAGCTACTTGTCGCCCTGGATTTCCTGCACTCGGAGTGCCATATCATCCATACAGGTTATATGCTTACCACCCCCCTCGAAGACCTTGAGTTACAGGCCTAATGTCGGCACAGATCTCCAGCTAAAGAACTTACTACTTCCCGGCCCGGAGACAAGCCATCTTTCCCAATTCGAGGAGCGTGAAGTTGCAAACCCAACACCCCGAAAGAAGCTCAAAGATCGAACAATCCACAAGTCTTTAGGGTTCCTTTCTCCAGGCGGACTGCCAATTCTCGCTGATTTTGGGGAAGCTCGATTTGGCGATGAAAAGCAGAATGGTGATATTATGCCGAATGTTTATAGAGCTCCGGAAGTGATTTTGAGATCGAGCTGGGACTACAAGGTAGATATATGGAATATTGCTATGGTCGTGAGTAGAACTATTCTGATCTTTGCTGATCTTAAAAATGCTAACACTGGGGTATACTTAGGCCTGGGATATTGTTAGCTCTCGCACCCTGATCAATGGCAAAAACCCAGATGGCATATTCGATGATCGGGTCCATATGGCAGAACTGATTGCCCTGATAGGTCCTCCGCCCCCTGAATTTAGGGAACAGAGACACCTCAGCTCGGCCTTCTGGGATGAGTCGGGGAAGTGGAAGGAAGTTGCCCCCATTCCAGATATTACCCTCGAGAGCCTGGCCTCGGAGGTGGAGGGGGAAGATAAAGAGGGATTTTTCCGGTGGCTCCGGATGGCCTTGCAGTGGAACCCCGAGGACCGGCCCACGGCCTTGGAACTCTTATTCGACGAGTGGATGATGAAGGGGCTTTGAAGTGAAGGGAGGGACCAGCAAATAGTGCAGCTGAACAAGATCAATGGCCGTGATACGGGCTTGAACCATTCTGCCGCTGGAGAGCAATCGATACCCTATCAGGTGTTCCGTGGTCTGCGGGATGTTGGCAATGAGAATACACTAAGAATCTCCTCTCGAATGGCTCTAAGCTGATCTCGACCAGCAGGCATATCGCAACTAGTAGAATAGTCGGTCGCGGCCGTTGAACCACTGGCTGGAAGAATTGGTTGAGATAATCTACACGGGCCTAAGATCGTGAGATTAATAACCATGAAACATCGCAAACCTAGAGGGCCCTTAAGCCAGGCCGGCCGCTGGGCGACCCAGCTCAGCGTCAGTGTAGCATGTTCCTAAGTGCCATGGAGAGAAACTCCGCCAGGCCGAGTATTCAGCCTTCTCGACAATGCTCAGCTTAGACAGGTTGACCCGTCTTGTATCGTGAAGCGACATAGCCACTGAGAACGACAGCTCTAAGTCATGATAGGGCTTATCTGCTTAGCACTCCATGACGGTGTGGACGCGCGACAAGTGAGTATCTGCTTCTTGACCGGAAATTCCTTTCCTGAGTTGGCTCACTCCTTCCCCTGCTACATCATCTTTACCCAGCGCAGTCTTCTTTGTCCGGGTGACCTCTTCCAAAGTACAGCCTCGCCCTCGGCATTAAAAAGAACTGTGCCATGATAAAGGGATTCGATGGGCCGTGCCTCTGGGAAGCGAATCTAATCCGTATCGGGAGGATCAGTGGATCCAATCCACCCTTATAGATATCGACCATAGGCCCATATGTTGGATGGCCAAAGGCAAACACAGCTGGGAATGATGCATTGTCGGGTATCGTCCTGACATGGCTGTTTCCAAAGCTTACTTTATCTCCTGCCGAAGGGGTTAAAGACCGGAAGTTGTCAAGCGGATGTATAAGTCATGCCATGGATGCAAGAGAAGGGGTCGCTTCTTTCAATTTCAGTGTAGTTTTGTCCTCATCGCTCTCTTCGGACTCACTGCATCCCGCCAGTGCAGATTGCACAATTTATTGTAGATTTTCGTTGGCGCGACATAGTGCATTTGAAGCTAGACGTTGGGCCGACTTAAGAAATAGGTGAACATAAAGCTTCACATCTACAACTTGCAACACAGAAAAGCAGTGCTTTCCCTTGGCATAGATATAACTGCCAGAAAGGAGCGAGCAGACAAGTCCATGGTGACTCAGCTTATATCTCACGTGCAGCACATGACAGCAGGGAGTTCAGGAGGCCGGTCCAAAAACACTGGCAACCAAAAGACTGACTAGACACCCCCTACAAGTCGCCATCCTCGTTGAATCCCTCAATCATGACCAAAAGTGATGATTCCGAGCTGATCGGACTTGGCCGAGTCGGGCGCGTGATGCGCTTCGGAGATATTGCAGTGAAAACTGCCAATATCTGGGCTGTACCCAAGGGCGCGACCGAGACGACAATAATCAGCTTGGAGCAAATGACTGAGCTAAACAAAGAGTCCCTAAAACATGAAGGACATGTGTACTGCCACCTTGGGCAAGTCCCAGGCGTGATAGAGCCTTATCAGGTCTCGGACACGGAGATTCGAATGCCATATCTACGCCAGGGTTCACTCAGCCGCTATTTACGTGTCCATCGTGATAGCGTGGACAACATGCGGCGCTTACAATGGCTCCAGGAGGCTGCACATATCATCCGCCGTGTACACGAGCGGCGGGTTCTGGTTGCTGATATTGCGACGCGAAATTTCCTCCTCGATGAGAATCTTTCTCTGCAGATGTGCGATTTTACCGAATCTGTCATTGTTGCGGATGATGAAGACCTGGCCGACTTCGTATCTGAAGACTTCGTTTCAGTCAAGTCCGACGTTGCGCGCTTCGGCTCGATGATGTACGAGGTCATCTCGGGCAACCGATGCGAATTCTATGTTATACCCGACATCGAGACCGATCTAGATGACGATCCAGAATCGAAGACATTTAAGGCCTGGCCAGCCGCGGACAGACTCCCAGATACAAATGATGTGTTCTTGGGGGAGATCATCTGGAGATGCTGGGTTAGGGACGGATTCAGTACTGTAAGGCAGAGGGAAGGAACAACCCAGTCGGAAGGAAATTTAAGGAGGATCTGCGGAATTAAAATAATATATATATAATTATATAAAAAATAGTCTTATAAAATAGAGCCTTAAACCGCCTATTTATAATATATATTTTTATATTCCTTTAGTAATTAAGTTAATCCTTTTAAATAGTATTTTAAAAATAAAGATATCTTATCGGCCGGGCACCTAATAGCAGTAGAACTAATATATTTAAAAAACTAAACAGAATAATAATAGAAAAGAAACTAGTTTAAAAAGCTAAATTAACTTTAAAAAAATAATTAAAAGCGTATAAATATATTATTCTACGTCTATTTAATTAGATATTAATTATTTACTATAATATTAAAAACCCTTAATAATAAAATTAAAAAATATTTTTTTCTAATAATAAAGATTTAATTAAGATTTTAAAGCTGAATAGAATCTATAAATTTTTTTATTACTATTTTTTTTCCGGAAAAGAAAATAGGAATAGAAGTAGCAACTTTCTTATTAAAAAAATATTAATAGGGGTTGCTTCTATTAATAAATTAGATCTAATATTAAAAAAATAAAAAAGAAACTATTATTCTATAAGTTTTATAAGTATAGAAAATAAAAATTTATTTAATTTAAAAAAAAGAATCCGATAAGACAGCGCAACTATTAGTAGTTAAAATATTATTTTAATATTATTAAACTGCTTTTTAATATTATTAAAATATATTAAACTATAGTTTTATTTTTGAAAGGCCGTAAATAAATTTACTAATATTAATATTAATTTAATAAAATTAAAATAAAGATCGAAATAGAGTATAGAGAATTAATAAATAGCTTTATTTAAAAAACTTTCTAATTTAAAAAATAAAAAATTAATACTATTAAAAATATCCAGATGCGAAAAAAAATATAAGAAGATTAGAACTATAGATAATATTAAAATTCTAGCTAATTAAATAATATTAAAATTAGAGGCTATTAATAGTAGTAAAAAATATAAAATAAGTTTTTTTTTTTAAATTTTTTAAATTATCCTACCGAAACCTAATATTTTTATAATTAATAGTATTTTTTAATATTAAATTTTTCTATAGTTAATCGGACAGGTGCGAGGATCTAAAAGAATTTATTAAAAATATAAAATATATAGTTTATTAAAATAAATTAAAAAATAAAAAAAAAATACTTTAGATTAGAAAAAGAAGTATTATATTATATTTAGAGAAAACCTTAAGAATAAAGCTAAAAAATAATATATCTATTTAGTTAAAAAAATAAAAAATAATTAAAAATAACTAAAGAAAATATTTCTTAAGCGCTATTAATTAAATAAAAAAATAAAGCAGCTAAAAAATATAATTTAATATAAAAAATTATATATTTTAAATAGAAAATTTAAAAATTTATTAAAAATTATTTTTACTATTATAAAAAGTTAGATAGAAAAATATATAAATTTACTAAAATAAAATTAGTAGAAATAGCTATAATAAAAAAATTAACTAATAGTAATTTTAAAAAAAATAGTCTAATATAATCTAAATAAGAGCTAAAACTATTTTTTTTAAATTATTTATAACTATATACTAGCTGTATATCTAATTTTTAATAATAAAAAAATAAAGTTCTATAATTATTAAAATATTAAATTTACTAAAACTAAGTTAATTCCCGAGCAGATAATAATATAGTTTATTTTTATTTTAATATAAAAAATATAGATATTATTAAATTTAGTAGTAGAAAATAATAAAAAGTTTATTTAAGTATTAATAGATTTAATTAAATAATCTAGATTTTAAATAGTATTAAATTTTAAAAGTAATTCTATAGAAATAGTAAACAGGGATTTTTAACTTTTTTTAAATATAATCTATTTTAAATATAAAAAAAAAGATACTATATAAATAACTGTCTAAAGATAAATAAAAGAAATAATAGTAATAATAAAATAATTAGTTTTTATATAATAAAAATCTATACTATATTAAATATAGATTAGAATAAAAACTAAGTAAATTAAACAGCAGTAGTACTACCGGTAATAGATAAAAACTAAAAAAATAATAAATTTTTTTATAATATTTTTCTATACTGTTATCCGCTTTTAAAATAAAATTAATAAAAAAAAGATTCTAATAAAAAAAATTATAAAAAAAAAACAATACTAGAAAAGTTCTAAATAGAAAAGATTAAAAAGCTAATATTAAAGCCGCTAAAAAATATTAAAGTATTAAAAAATAATACTAAAGTAATTAATTTTATAGAATTTTTTTAGTTTTTTTAATAAAATAATTCTCTAATTATTACTAAGCTGTTAAATAAGTTATTTTATAAAATTATTTATAATAAAGTAGTATTATTAGATAATAATAAAAAAATATAATTAATAAAAGATTAGATAGAAAAATTATAAAAAAAAAAAATTTAGATTAAAAATAAAGTACTTTTAAAATAAAAAATAAGTAACCAGAGCTAAAAAGACTATAGAGATTATTTTAATATTTATAAAAATTAAAAAAAATTTTTATTAAAAATTTTTAAAATATTAGATTTTATATAGGCTTTAAAAAATAAAATATAGATATTTATAGCTAATATACTAAATAGTACTATTATTAAGATTTTTTTAAGCTATCTACTAAATAAATTTAAAATATTTAAAAAAAAATTAGTCTATTTTTTTTAATTAATAGTTTTCTAATTCTAGTACTAAAAAATTATAGAAAAATAAAATAGATTATTTACTAAAGTATTAAATTCTGCGGAAATAAAAAATATAGTAAATATAATCTTATTTCTAATAATTTAAATAAAAGTCTATAATAATAATAAATAGTTTTATTTTTTATTTATAATTTTATAAATAAAAGATCTGTTTATATACTATACTTTAATTAATAAAGATTTTCTAATAGAATTAATTAGATTCCGGATTTTAAAAAAGCTGTTTAAAAAATACCTATTATAATATATTAAAATAATAAAAAAAAAAGTTAGTTTAGTAGATAATACTATTATTATATTAAATAAGTTTATTTTTCTAAATATAAATATTATCGGAGTTAAAATATTAGTTAAGTTTTATATTACTAATATAATTATATATAGGCTTCTTCTAAAGATATAATAGATAAAAAGAATCTAAATAAAATATAACTATAGAACTAAATAGATTATTATTTAAAAATAAAATAAAGTAGAGAAAAAAATAAATATTAAACTAATATTTTTATTAGTAAAAAAGAAATTACTAATTATAAAATTAGATAATCTAAATAAAAAACTATAAAAGATTATTAATAGAAAAAATTTTAATTAATTAAAAAATTAATAATCCTAATCGGTAAGTTACTATTAATTAAAGAAATAGTTAATAATAAAAATAGTAAAAACAGTAGAAAAAATAGAATATTTTCTTTATCGGAATCGGAGTATAATATAAATATTAATATATAGTTTTTAAAAGCAGAATCTTATTAACTATATTATTAGAATAATAGTATAATTATTATATCTAAATTTAAAATAAGATATATATTTAGTAAAATATTTATAATAGTAGTGTTAGAGGCACCGGTAGTACTATACTATATATAATAAACTAGTTTTTTTTCTACTAAATAGAGACCGAAAAAAAAGAATTATTTTTAAATAAAAATAATTAGATTAAAAAATAGTTCTGTTAGTTAAAAATTATATTTAAAAATAGAATAAAAATAAAAAACTAGATATAAAGAATTAAATATTTTTTATATATCTAAAAAAACTATTTTATAATATTAATAGTTATATATAATTAATTTAATACTAGAAGTAAAATAATTAAAGTAAAATTTTTTAAATATATTTATTAGTAGAATTAGTTTATTTAGAAGATCTTTTTAAATATAAAAAAAATAAAGATTATTATATTTATATTATCGGAATAGGGGGCCCGGACTAAATTTTCTTTTAAAAAAAAATATAATCTAATACCGGTAAAATCTTTTTTGCAAATAATATATAACTATATACTATTTAATAAATAAATAATTAAAAATAGTTATTTTATATATTTTATAAATAAACTAATTAATTTAATATTTAAAAATAAGTATAAAATCTACTTCTCCACAGATATTTCGGTATTATATTAGATAATTTTAATATAAAAAAAAATAAGTATAAGATAATAGTAGTTATTTTTTATAAATAATATACTTATCTGCGGATAAATATAGATATATAAAATATTATATTTATATATATCTAATTTATAGATATAGTATTTAAAACTATTTTAGTAATTAAAATAAATAAATAAATACTAATTTTTATAAAAGATTATAAAAACTATACTTTTTATTTTTATATTAATAATTATAATACGGCGGCGATAAAATTTAAGTCCCTATTTAATTTTTTATATAATAAATATTTTTTTAAAATAATATTTAGACTAGTCTATTTTAGCAGGATAAAAATATATATATTTATAATAAGTTTAGAAACTATAGAATTTAAAAATAATATTAAAAATATATAATTATTAGTAAAATATTAATAATAGATAGCTAAATAGCCTACTCTATAAAATCGGGCAGAATTAGATATTTTTTTATAGTTTATACTTTTTTTAAATATTTTATTTTTAAAAGATTAGACTAGATTATAATTTTAAAAAAAGCTTATTAAAAGCAGATTATAGATAATCAGCTAATAAAAAATAAAATAAAGCCAGAGATTAAGAACTATAATTAAAATATAATAAAAAAAATAAAAAGAAAACAAAGCGAGCCTAGGATATTAATTTAAAAATATTAAATAAAAAAAAAGTAGAAATAGATTAATTAATAGTAAAAGAAATTTAAGTATATCCGGCAAGTAATTATAAAAAATATATATATTAAAATAAATTATAATTATTAATTTTATTTAGCTATTAATATTTTAAGTACTAGTACCGGAGCAATTCTTTTTCAGCTGCTAAATATTTTATTTAATATAACTATTAGCTATAAATATTAAAATAAAAAAAAATAATTATATTTATATTTTTTTAGCTATCGGATATAGAAATATACTATATAAATCTAAAAAGAAAATATCTAGCTGTAATAAAAATATTAGTAGAGATAAAATAGATAATAATAAAAAGTTGCTATTTAGTAATACTATATATTAATTATAAAATTTTAAAGACTATTATAGTTAAAAATATTAAAAACTTAAATTATATAACTAAATAAAAAATATAACTGTTTAAGTATATATTTATTATTTATTATTTTCTAAATATAAATTTAATTATAGCTATTATAAATAGGCTAAGTTAAATATCTATAAAACTAATAATAATTTTAAAAACTAAAAACTATTTAAAACCTTTATATACTATATTAACTAAAAAAATAAAATAATAATCTTTTCCGCAGTACTAAATATATACGGAGTATTATTAGTTATTTATATATTAGTATTTAATAAAATAATTATAAAAAGATAATAATTATTTAAATAGTCTAATAAAACTAGAAAGACAAGTATTAAAAAAAAAGTTAATTTAGTATTAGCTAACTATAGAAAAAACTAATTTAATATATTATTATAAAAAAAATAAAATATAAATACTATATATAGTTAAAAATTAAGTTAAAATAATAATAAAATAATACTATAATAATTATAGATACTTTATAGATATTATTATATTAAATAAACTAATTAGATCTGTCTACTAATCTATAAAAATATAAAATATTAAATATTAAATCCAAATATATAATATTTATTAATAATTTACTTATAGATTTTAAAAAAAGAAAATATTAAAATTATAATATTTTAAATCTATAATTATATTAAATATAGATTTTATAAAACTATATAGACCGGTATATAAAGTAATAAAATATAAATATATACTAATAGTAGTAGACTATTTTTTATAATTTATATAGCTATATATATTAATAAAAATAAACTTAGAAGTAGTTATTAATATTTTTATCTAATAAATTATTCTTATTTTTAGATAATTATAAAAAATATATATAAATAATAGTTAATATTTTATAGTTAATATAATTAGGCGAATATTTAAAATTTATAAAATCCGATATATTGATACTCTAATTTTATATCTATAGTTAGCGGAACTAGCGGAATAAATAGTATAACTAGTTAAAAATATAGTAAAAAAATTAGTAAAAAATAATTTTATAGAAAATAAAAAGTAATAATAGTTAATTTTAATACCGGAAATAGTAATTACTATTAATATCTAATATATATAAGTTTATAGTTATATCTCTATAGAACTAATATTTAGTTTTAATTTTATAATAAAATATTAAAATTTAGATATAATCCGACTAGTATATTTATTTTAAAAAAAGAATCTACTATTCTATATCGTCTAAATCTATACTATATATTAAAAGAAAACTAAAGAACTATTAGTAAAGACTCTAACTATTATTAATAAAATTACAGAATATAAAAAGATAATTAAAAATTATTTTTATTAAAAAAAATTTTATTTAGGCGATCTTATTCTAATAAGAGACTTTTAAAGAAATAAAGATTTTAAAAAAAAATTTAATCTATATTAATTAAGGCCCCGGTTACTACTTAATATTAATATTAAAAATATCAAGCCTGAGCGGAGCGGGAACAGCAGTAACCATACTGTTTAGCATACCGCCCTTACCTATACTATATATAGTCTAGATAGCCTAATTAAAACTAGAAAATATTAATTTTTTTATAATTTACTAAATTAATTATTATAATAATAGTATATTTTTAATAGATTAGAAATCTACTTTTTAAGCTAATAAAGTATTTTAATTTAATTATTTTAATTTAATTTTTTTAAGTCTACTAATATATATTATATTATTATTTTTAAACTATATTATTTTATTAATTCTAAACTATATTACTTTATTAAATTTTTATATTAATTTTACTACTATACTATAAACTACTACTTCTTAACCGCGTTAATTTTTTGCTATTTAAATTTATTAATTTTTTACTATTTAAGCTTATTAATTTTTTGCTATTTAAATCTATTATTTATTAATTTATTACTTTTATTTATATTTATTTTTATTTAGTATTTTAATATTTTTTATAATATTTACTATATTTTAAAAATCTATCTACTAAATGCGCAAGTAGATATTATATTTAATTCTATTTTTTCTACTATACTGCTTTTACTAATTATAAACTATAAAATTTAATAATTTTTTTTTAATAAATTTTATTATAGTCTAATTTCCGCCGTTTTTACCGCATAATATTATTATTATAACTATTATTATCTATATAAATTTATTACTATAATATTTATTAAAATATTATTTAAACTAAAAAAGTCGACTGTATAAAAATATTTTATAAAGCTTATTTATTATATTTATTATTTTTATTTTTATTTATTTACTTTTTTTATAAGTAATTTTAATACTAATATATTTTATTAAACTAAGTTTATTTTTAAATATACTATATAACTATTTTTAAATATTTTAATACTATATTTTATTAATTAGAATCTATATAAACTAAAGATTTATAAAACTATTATTAAGTTTTTTAAGCTTTTTTTTTTTCTAATTTTTTATTTATATTAACTAGTTTAAAATATATAATAATATTACTAATCTAAAACTATAGTCTATAAAATTTTTAAAATATATTATCTTTAAATTTAGAATATTATTAATATTATTTTTATTATTAAATATTTCGGTTATTAATATTATAAATATTATATTATTTTTTATTAAATCCGCTATTTTAAATAGCTTTATATTATTTTAACTTTTAAAGTTTTTAATTAATATTATTTTTATATTTACTATATAATATATACTATTATAAAAAAAATTTAATTTTATAATAAATAATAATAACTTTACTATAGAATTTTTAAAATTAAAAAAAAATAAATATTTTATCTAAAATATATTTAGATTTTTAAACTTTTAATCTAATCTAATTAAATTATTTAAAAATATAAAAATAGTCTAAAATAATATAAAAAATATTTAAAATATTATTTAAAAAATATAGATATAGTTTATTAATATTAATATTTACTTTAAAATAATAAAGTAATATTAGAATACTATATATAATATTAATAATAAAAAAAATAAATATTAGTATAAAAATAAAAACTATTATTATAAAAAAAAAGATAAATAATATTAAAAAAAAAATTAAAATTATTATTATATAAAAAATTAATATTTTATATAAAAATATAATTATATTATTTAAAAAGTAGATAATTATTTTATAGAAGATTTTTACTATAACTATTAAAAATAAAAATTTAATTTAAATAATTATAAATTAAATAGTAATAAATTATAATAATTTATAAATAATTATAACTACTATAATAAATAAAATAATTATAAATTATTTTTTAATATTTTATATAATAATAGCTACTAGTAGAAAATAAATAAAATTAGTTATTTTTAATTTAATTATTTTAACTATATAATTATTACCGGCGCTACTAAATATTTTAATAAAAAATTTAAAATCTATTATAAAAATATTTATTTTTTTATTAAATATATTTATAATATAGTTAACTATAAAAAAAAAATAATAATTAAAGCTAATATTTAAATTTATTTTATTAATATTATACTTTAATAATATTATATTAAAATTATTAAAAAAAAAATATATATAATTTATAAATATAATTTTAAAAATAGCTGATTTACTAAACTTTATAAATATTTTAAACTAAACTATTTTAAAATATATTATAAGCTTAATATTTTATTATACAGCTATAATAATATTTATAAAAAATATTTAATTAATAAATTTATTTAAAAAATTTTAATTTAAATAAAAATAGTCTATATTATAAATATTTTTAAATATTTTTTTATAATATAGGATTATCTTAATTTTAATTTATATAATAGTATTTTTTAATTTTATAAAAATACTAGTTTATTTTTTTTTATTTACTTAAAAAATAGATATTTTAATAGAAAAATAAAATTACTAAATATAAAATAAGATATAAAAAATAAGAAAAAAAAAGAAAACTAAAAATATAAAAAAAATAAAAATAATTAATAATTTTATTATTAATTTAATAGCTAAATTTTCTACTGCAGTAGAAATTATTTTTAATATAATAATTTATAATACTAATTTTATAATAGGCTTATTAAATAGTTTATTTATAATAATTAATATATTTTTTTTTAAAACTAAATATTTTTTATATTTTATAATTAAAATTAAATACTATTTATTTTTTATAGATAATATTAGTTTTTATAGTAATTATAATAGTTTATATAAATATTTTATTAGCTATTAATAAATTTTATTAAAAATATTTAAAATTATTAGCTATAGAATTATTTTTATAAAAATTATATTTATATAATTAGCTACAACTTTAGTTAAGCTTTTAATATATAATATAATATTTATATAAATACTAATACTAATTAGATATATATTATATAATATAATTTATATATTTATAATTATTATAACTATTTTATATTTAATTATTATAATAATATAAAATCTAATATTAACTATAATATTTATAAAATATAGAAATCCGAGACTAATATTAATAATAATATTTATTTTATTAAATTTAAATAAAAAACTATTATATATTTTATTATATATAGTAATTATTTTATTATTTTTATATTTAATAATAAGCTGTATATCTATTTTTTATATTTTATATTTATTTTTATTAAATTAGATAAAATAATTATTAATATAAATATTATTATTTTAAATATTATTATTTTAGATTACTTTACTACTAAGTAAATATATAATTCTAATTATATTAATATTTTTAAAAAGTTAAAGCCGGTTATAATAAAAGTTAATTTAAATATAATTAAAATATTAATTAAAATAATTATTAATTTTAATTACTATAAATCTTTAATTAATAAATAACTTATCTATAGTATTTCTAATATTAATATTTATATTTTTAAAAATTTTAATATTAAAAAAATCGGCTTCCGCTATAAATCTGTATTATATATAATATTTTATATTAATTTTTTTTTTTATTTATACTATTAATAAATTTTTATATATTAAAATTATTATTTATATCTAGATTTTATTAAAATTTAATATTAGTTTACTTATCGGTAATAAAATCTTATATATATAAAATATAGTTTTTAATTTTAAAACTAATATTAATATTATTAAAATCTATAATAACTTTATATTTATTATTAAATTTATTAATATTTTTTAATATTTTATTTTATAATCTATATATACCGATTAGTAGATTAATATATTTATTTATTTAAAAATATATATATTTATTAAATTAATTTTATTATTTAAAAATAATTATTTTTTTAATTTATTTATTTCGCGAATCGGCGATATTTAACTTTTTATTTATTTAATTAATAATTATATTTTTTTTATTAAAGTTTATAATTTTTATAATAAACTATAGTATATTTAATATTATATTTATTTAAAAATTATAATAGCTAACAGCTATATTTTTAAATATTTTCTAAATATTTATTTAAATTTTATTATAGTTTCTACTACTAAGCTTTATACTAATAAAATTAAATTATTTAAAATTAATATTTAATACTATTAATAAATAAGTTATAATCTAGCTAATATTTATATTATAATAAATAATAATATTTATATTATAGCAGCTAATAATTAGTTTTAGCTTAATAGTAATATTTTTATAATAGATAATAATATAATTTTATATAATAATAAAATTTAGTATACTTTATAATACTAATAGCTATAAAATATTATTTAAAAGTATAATATTTAAATAAATATTAATAACTTTAATATTAATATAATAAAAATTTCTAAATTATAATAAATAAAAATATTTATAAAAAATAGCTAAAAATAATAAATTTTTAAAATATATATTTATTAAATAAATCTAAATAATTATTAAATTATTAATAATATATTTAATAAGTTGTAGAAGTAAAAAAAACTAAAATATATAATATTATATATTTTATTAGTATATTTAATTTTTATTATTTAATATAATATTTATAATACTATTAAAAAATAGTATAAATAAAAAAAATATATTATTATTAATTTTTATAGTATAAATACTAAGATAATATTTAATAAATATTTTATTTTATATTAAAAAAATATTATTAATTTAGTATAAAAATATTATTTTATTATTATAGTTAATACTATTAAATTTTTTTACTAATAAAAAATTTATTATAATTATTAAAAAAGAATTATAGTTATAATTTATAAAAAATAAAAAATATTTAATATTACTATTATAAAATTTATTAATAGTATATTTTATATTTAATATTAAATAAATTTTAATTTTAAAAAGTTCGCGTATTTTTACTATATATATATTAATAATATTATTATTATATCTAATACTTTTAAAAAATATTTATATTATTTTAATTTTATTTTTATTTATTTTATAATACTAAATATTAAATTAAAGCTTTTAAAAATTTTTATAGTATTTTTATCTGCCGATTTTTTAAATTTATAAATTAATACTTTAGATTTAATTATATTTAAAATAAAAATTAAAGCTATTAAAGTTTTTAAGTTTTTTAAAATATTAATATAATTAAAATATTATTTAAATCTTGCCGGCTATTATTAATATTATATAAAATAATATATTTAAATTATAGATTTTTTATAGTATAGAAAAATAAAATTATTAAAAAAAAATTAATAAAAAACTAATAATATAAAATATTTATAATTAAAATAATTCTTAATTTAATTCTAAAAAAATAAAAAATATTTAATATTTTTTAAAAAGTATTTACTAGTTTATAGAATTTAGTCTATTTTAATTCTAATTTATTTTTTTTTATTAATTTTAATATATAGAAAACTAATTTTTTAATTATAATATATTATATATTAAATTATATTATTTTAAATAAGCCTATTCTACTGCTATAAATAAAAATTAATCTAATTTTATTTTTATTTTAATTATTATAACTAGTAGAAAAAAATTATTAAATAATTAAATTAAAAATTTTTTATTTTATATAGAGGCTGTATAAAATATAATATATAATTAAAAATATTATTTAATTATTTATAGTTTTTACTAATTATTTAGTAATTATAAATTTTTTTATTTAAAGCTTATTATATATTATAATTAATATTAATAAACTAAATTTATATTTTATTAAGACCTTTTAATTTATATAATATTTTTAATTATATATTTTTTACTAATTTAATATAATAAATATAATAATAAATATTTTATTATAGCTTTTTTATAAAAGTAGTATATTATAACTATATAATATTAATCTTAATTATTATAATAATTTAAATATATTTTTTATTAAATATATAAATATTCTATATTTTTTAAATAAGTTTAAAAATCAGATTTATATAAAATATTTTTTTAATTTATATATAATATAAATTTTAACTATATTTTAAATTATAAATAATCTTTTAGTTCCTATAGTTTTTCTTTATATAAAAAATAATAGTTTTTTTTATATAATAAAGTCTACTATTTATATATATTATCTAATATTATTTATTTTAGTATTTTATAATTATAAGATTACTTCTAGAAAGTATTTTTATACTAATAATAATAATATTCCGGATAATAATAACTTTGCAGAGAATAAAGGGGATATGATTATCTCTCCTATTAAGCTTTTATCTAATAAGTATTATATCTTTTTTAATAATTTTTATTATATTAACCTATTCTCTATAATATCTAAGTTTAAAAAATCTATAATATCTATAATTCTAATTAGTATAATAAAAAATAATAATATTAAATTAAATAAAAATATTTTATATAATTATATATTTTAATCTATTTATTTTTACACTAAATATAACTATTAAAATTAGTATATAATAATTAAAATTAAAAAAATAACTATAAAAAATATTATCTAAAATAAAAAATTTAATTATAAAAAAAATAAAAATATAAAGCTAATAAAATATTTTATAGTAGTAACTATTTTTAAATAATATTATAAAAAAATTTTAATAATCTTTTAATTATTTATTAAATAAATATTTAAATAAAAAAAAAGTTAATACTAATAAAAATATAATTTTTTTATTTTATTTTAATTAATTAATACAGCTAAGTTTACTATAAAAACTAAACTTAACTAAATTATTTAAAATAATAATAATAAAAATAAATAAAAATTTTTTAAAAACTATACTATAACTATTTTTAATAAAAATAAAATTAGTAAATCTAATAATAAAAAACTAGATTAAATTAATAATCTATTAATTAATTTATATAGAATATTTTATATCGGATAATTTTTAATAAAATATTAGTTATATAATATTAAATACTAAATTACTATCAGCTTTTAAATAATATATAAGATTTATTATTAGCTATAAAAATTTTAAAAAATAAAAAAATATATATAGATATTAATAACTAAAATTATAAAATTTTATATTAAATTAATAATAATAATTTTTTAGTCTACAGATAAAACTATATTTATAATTAAAATTATTTTAATTAAATTTAAAATTATATTTACCGCCGCCAATAATACTATAATTATATTTATTATTACTAATAATATTATAATTATTAAAATTATATCTACTACTACCGATAATATTATAATTATATTTATTATTATTAATAATACTATAATTATTAAAACTATATTTATTATTAATATTAATAAATTTATTATAATATAAAATAAAATAAAATATTTTAAATTTAATTTTAAATAAATTAATTAAAATAAATTAAAATTATTTTATAAAAATTATATTTTAAAATAAGATCTAAAAAAGTATATAAAATAGCTTAATAAATTTATTATATTATATAATAAATAAAAAATTAATTATAAAAAACTATTTAAAATATTTAAAAATATTAAAATATAATATAATAATCTATTTATAAAGTATAATACTTTAATTATTAAATATAATAATCTAACTATTATTTATAATATTTTAACTATTAAATATAATAATTTAACTATTATTTATAACTATTTAGTTATTAATCTATTTATAAAATATAATATTTTTATTATTAAATATAATAAATATAATTTTACTATAAAATATAACTATCTGCTGTAGTAATAATTAATTATATAAAAAAATTATATAAAATATTTAATTATAAAATATATTTATCTACTACTAAAGTATAATAAACTTATAATTAAATATAATAATATTATTATTAAATATAATAATATCGCGGTTAAATATAATATTATTATTTTTAATTAAAACTATTTAATAATTAAAATTATAAAAACTATTAAATTAGTATAAATTATAAAATATAATATTATTTTAGATTAATTTAATAATTAAATAAATTAGAATAGTTTTATAAAATCTATTTATTTTTTTATTAAAAATTATTATAACTAAATTTATTTATAAATTTAGATTTATTAATATTTATAAAATTATTAATATTTATAAAATTAAATTTATTAAAATATTATTATTAAAAATAATAGTTTTATAAAAAGCAGTACTGTTAAGCCTAAATAAAATAAAAATAGTAGTAATTATACTATTTAATATATTATTTTTATCTATACTATATATAGTTTAAATAATTTAATTAAAATTAGAAAATATTAACTTTTTTATAACTTACTAAATTAATTATTATAAAAAAAAATTATATATAAGTAAAAAAAGTCTATAAAAAAGAGGTACGGAAGTATTATTTAAATAACTTAAAGATATATTATATTTAATTAATAATACTTTTTTATTAGAATAATATAAAAAGCTAATAGATTAAATTATCTATCCGGATATAAAAAGATATTATAAAAAAAAAATTAAATAAGCTAGAAAATAGTATTTCTTTAAAAAATAAAAAATTTTTATATTTTATAATAAACTATATTTTAATAAGTAAACGGATCTAGGATTAAATAACCGCGAATAGAATAAAAGAAAGTTTTATATTTTATAAAAAATATTTTTTATTTAGATTTCTAATTTTACAGTAATTAAAAAAATTAATATTTTAAAAAAACTAATTAATTAATTAACAGATCTGCGGTAATATAATAGATTGCCTTAATATATTTTTATCTTAATATATCTTATTTTATCTTTATTACTTTACTTAATTTATTTTTTTTACTTTACTTATCTTACCGCATTAATCTTTTTTTTATTTTATTTTATTTTTTATTTTTTTTTATTTTTATACTATTTCTATAAAATATTAAATATTTTTTTTATTTAATTTTTATTTTTTTTTTATAGAAGTCTTATTTCTTAGAGTATAAAAAATAATTTTAAAATAAAATTAAAAATAAATAAAATAAATAACCCCTAAGAAGTAACTCTAAAAAAAATAAGCTATTAAACTAATTAATTTATTAAAAATTTAGATTATCTAGACTAAAAATAGTAGAATAAGCTAAAATTTAATTTAGAATCTAGTTATCTATTTAGATATTATACTAAATCTTTTTTTTTAAAGTTCTTCTATTCCGAAATAATTAATTACTTTATTAATAAAGTATTTAAATAGATTATAGATTATTTTAGATTCTATAAAAAGACGGCTTATTATATTATTAACTATTTAAATAAGAATTCTAGTTTTAAACTAGAATTAAAAAGATTTAGTAAAAAATTATTAGTTTAAATAAAAAAAATTATAAATATAGTTTTAACTATAAGAATAGTTCTCTATTCGGAGAATTAGTTTATATTTATTTTTATTTATAATAATAAATATAAGATTTGCTTAATCTCTTTAGATCGTCTAAAAGATTAGTCTTTTTTTTTTAAAAAAATTAAAATTTAAAACTATAATAATTAATTTAGTAAGTTATAAAATAGTTAATATTTTCTAATTTTAATTAAACTATTTAAATTATATATAATATAAATAAGAATAATATACTAAATAGTATAGTTACTATTATTTCTACTTTATTTAGGCTTAACAGTACCGCCTTTTATAAAATTATTATTTTTAATAATAATATTTTAATAAATCTAATTTTATAAATATTAATAGTTTTATAAATATTAATAAATCTAGATTTATAAATAGATTTAATTATAATAATTTTTAATAAAAAAATAAATAAACTTTATAAAACTATTTTAATTTATTTAATTATTAAATTAATTTAAAATAGTATTATATTCTATAATTTATACTAATTTAATAATTTTTATAATTTTAATTATTAAATAGTTTTAATTAAAAATAATAATATTACGCTTAACTATAATATTATTATATTTAATAATAATATTATTATATTTAATTATAAGTTTATTATATTTTAGTAGTAGATAAATATATTTTATAGTTAAATATTTTATATAATTTTTTTATATAATTAATTATTACTATAGTAGATAGTTATACTTTATAATAAAATTATATTTATTATATTTAATAATAAAAATATTATATTTTATAAATAGATTAATAACTAAATAGTTATAAACAGCAGCTAGATTATTATATTTAATAATTAAAATATTATAAATAATAGTTAGATTATTATATTTAATAGCTAAAGTATTATATTCTGCAGATAGATTATTATATTATATTTTAATATTTTTAAATATTTTAAATAGTTTTTTATAGTTAATTTTTTATTTATTATATAATATAATAAGCTTATTAAGCTGCTCTATACGCTTTTTTAAATTTTATTTTAAAATATAACTTTTATAAAATAATTCTAATTTATTTTAATTAATTTATTTAAAATTAAACTTAAAATATTTTACTTTATTTTATATTATAATAAATTTATTAATATTAATAGTAGATATAATTTTAATAGTTATAGTATTATCGGCGATAATAGATATAATTATAATATTATTAATAATAATAGATATAGCTTTAATAATTATAATATTATTAGTAATAATAAATATAACTATAATATTATTAATAGTAGTAGATATAGTTTTAAATTTAATTAAAATAATTTTAATTATAAATATAGCTTTATCTATAGATTAAAAAATTATTATTATTAATTTAATATAAAGTTCTATAATTTTAATTATTAATATTTATATATATTTTTTTATTTTTTAAAATTTTTATAGCTAATAGTAAATTTTATATATTATTTAAAAGCTAATAGTAATTTAGTACTTAATACTATATAACTAGTATTCTATTAAAAGTTATCTAATATAAAATATTTTATATAGATTAATTAATAGATTATTAATCTAATCTAGTTTTTTACTATTAGATTTATTTATTTTATTTTTATTAAAAATAGTTATAGTATAGTTTTTAAAAAACTTTTATTTATTTTTATTATTATTATTTTAAATAATTTAATTAAATTTAGTTTTTATAGTAAACTTAGTTGTATTAGTTAATTAAAATAAAATAAAAAAATTATATTTTTATTAGCGCTGGTTTTTTTTTTATTTAAATATTTATTTAATAAATAACTAAAAGATTATTAAAATCTTTTTATAATATTATTTAAAAATAGTTACTACTATAAAATATTTTATTAATTTTATATTTTTATTTTTTTTATAACTAAATTTTTTACTTTAAATAATATTTTTTATAGCTATTTTTCTAGTTTTAATTATTATATACTAATTCTAATAGCTATACTTAGCGCAAAAATAAATAGATTAAAATATATAATTATATAAAATATCTTTATTTAATTTAATATTATTATTTTTTATTATATTAATTAAAATTATAGATACTATAGATTTCTTAAACTTAGATATTATAAAAAATAGATTAATATAATAAAAATTATTAAAAAAGATATAATACTTATTAGGTAAGAGTTTAATAGAAGAGATAATAATTTTTATATAGTCGAAGCCGCTATTTTTTCTTAAATACTTAAAAATCTTACTAATATTACAGCTTTAAGTAGTTGTTTTTTTTTTTTTATTTTAGAAATTAATATATATAATAGGAATAGGATTTATTTAAATAGTATAAAAAAGACTAGTAAGGGGAAAGCAAGGAAAGTTAAAGTATAGAAAATCAATATATATAATATAGAAAGCTTTGGCAAAGAAATATTATATAAAAATAAAAGTAGAATATTATAGTAAAATAAGATATTGCGGTTAAGAAGAATAAAGTAAAATAAAAGATAAATTTTAAAAAAAATAAAGTAAAATAAATCTAGAGTAATATTTAAAGATTAGTAGTAAATAATAGTAATATATTAATAGGCTATAAGCTGCCGATTATAGCCTGTTACGCGTTATTTATCTATATTAAATATATTTTTTTACTTATAGTCTTTAATAAGATCTTCTATTTATATATTATAATTATAGATCTACTGGTTTTTATTCGGTAGATATCTATACTAATAGATTAAGTATTTAGTATAATATAGGCTTCTACTATATTTTATATATTATAAAATAAATATTATATTAATTTTTTATTTATCTATATTTTTATTAATAGCAGCTAATTATTTATAAATATATTTAAAAAGATCTGTAAATATATCTATAGAATTATCTACTATACTATTAATACTAATATTTTTAAAATAAATATTATTATTTTTCGGAGCTGATTTAAACTGTATTATTAATATTATAAAATAAATATAAAATATAGCTAATAGTTTTAGTTTATATATAAAATATCCAACTCGACGGATAACTCTATAGAGATCCGAGAATTAATAGTCTAATTTTACTAATATATTTAGATTAGAAGATAGATTATAGTTTTAATAAAAATATAAATAGACTTAATTATTTTATTTAAAAAACTTCAGCTAATAGTATTAATTATAATAATACTTTATTTATACTGCAGTAAATTTAATTACTTTTTTAATATTTAATTATAAATTTTAAAAATCCTAGTACTTTAATATTTATATAATTTTAAAAAGATACTACAGCTAATATAAATCTATATTAAATAATAATTTATATAGAATATAGCCGGTAGTAGTATAGATCGAGATATTTAAAAAAGCTATAATTAGAGATAGCTAGTATAGCTATAGAATATTTTTAATAATAGAATAGTAAAGTATAATTTTAATTATTTAAATAATATATTTTAATTAACTATTAGTTTACGGATAGTAAGCTGTTATAAAAAACTAATTAATATTTAATTTTTTATAAAGATCTTTTATTATATCGGATATAAATTAATAATCTTTATTAAAGATAATAATATATAGTATACTCTAGTTATATAACTAGAAGTATACAAGTATCTTCTGTCTCTATTATATAGTATTTTAGATTATATATTTTAATATATATCTAATTCTTTTTATAAATTTGTCGACTATAATAAGCAGCTAGTTATATCTATTAATAAAAAAAAGATTAATAATAAAATTTATTATAATCTAGTAAAAGAAAACTAATAAAAATATAATCGGCTAAAGATCTTTAAAAAGTCGATATTATAGTATTTAATAAAGTAGATATTAAAAATAATATATAAAATATAGATATAAAGTTTATTAGTTTTTATAAATAATAAACTTTTATAAAAAATCTAAATACTTTTTAAATTTTTAGTAATTTTACTAGTTGTAAACTATTTTAAAAATATTTTTTATTAAAAACTTTAGAATATAAAACTATAGATTATTAATAATCTTATTATTACAGTTAACAACTATATCTTTTTTATTTTCTATAAAATTATTATTATCCGGAATATTATTACTATTAGTATAAGAATACTTTTTAAAAGCGATCTTATAATTATAGAATACTAAAATAAATAATATTAAATAATATATATAAATAGTAGACTTTATTATATAAAAAAAACTATTATCTTTTATATAAAAGAGGACTATAGAAATTAAAAGATTATTTATAGTTTAAAATATAGTTAAAATTTATATTATATATAAATTAAAAGAGTATTCTATATAAATCTGGTTTTTAAACTAATTTAAAAAATATAAAATATTTATATACTTAATAAAAAATATATTTAAATTATTATAATAGTTAAAATTAATATTATATAGCTGTAGTATACTATCTTTATAGAAAAGCTATAATAAAGTATCTACTATTATATTTATTATACTAAATTAGTAAAAAATATATAATTAAAAATACTATATAAATTAAAAAATTTTAATAAAATATAAATTTAGTTTATTAATATCGACTATAGTATATAATAAATTTTAAATAAAAAAATTTATAATTACTAAATAATTAGTAAAAACTATAAATAGCTAAATAATATTTTTAATTATATATTATATTTTATATAGTCTCTATATAAAATAAAAAATTTTTAATTTAATTATTTAATAATTTTTTTCTGCTAGCTGTAATAATCGGAATAGAAATAAAATTAGATTAATTTTTATTTATAGTAGTAGAATAGGCTTATCTAAAATAATATAATTTAATATATAATATACTATAATTAAAAGGCCAGCTTTTAATATATTAAAATTAATAAAAAAAAATAAATTAGAATTAAAATAGATTAGGTTCTATAGACTAGTAAATACTTTTTAAAAAATATTAAATACTTTTTACTTTTTTAAAATTAGATTAAGAGTTGTTCTAGTTATAAATATTTTATACTATTAATTTTTTATTAGTTTTTTTTTTAATAGTTCTATTTTTTTATACTGTAGAGAATCTATAATTTAAATATATTATTTTATATAATATTAATAATAGCCGGTAAGATCTAAATAATACTTTAACTATACTAATATTTTAAAAAACTTAAAAATTTTAATAGCTTTAATTTTTATTTTAAATATAACTAGATTTAAAATATTAATTTATAGATTTAAAAGATCAGTAGATAAAAATATTATAAAAATTTTTAAAAACTTTAATTTAATATTTAATATTATAAAATAAATAAAAATAAAATTAAAATAATATAGATATTTTTTAAAAGTATTAAATATAATAATAATATTATTAATATATATATAGTAAAAATACGCGAACTTTTTAAAATTAAGATTTATTTAATATTAGATATAAAATATATTATTAATAAATTTTATAATAGTAATATTAAATATTTTTTATTTTTTATAAATTATAATTATAATTTTTTTTTAATAATTATAATAAATTTTCTATTAGTAAAAGAATTTAGCAGTATTAATTATAATAATAAAATAATATTTTTATACTAAATTAATAATATTTTTTTAGTATAAAATAAAATATTTATTAGATATTATTTTAGTATTTATACTATAGAAATTAATAATAATATATTTTTTTTATTTATATTATTTTTTAATAGTATTATAAATATTATACTAAATAATAAAAACTAAATATACTAATAAAATATATAATATTATATATTCTAGCTTTTTTTACTTCTGCAACTTATTAAATATATTATTAATAATCTAATAATTATTTAGATTTATTTAATAAATATATATTTTAAAAATTTATTATTTTCAGCTATTCTTTATAGATATTTTTATTTATTATAATTTAAAAATTTTTATTATACTAATATTAAAGCTGTTAGTATTTATCTAAATATTATACTTTTAAATAATATTTTATAACTATTAATATTATAAAATATATTAAATTTTATTATTATATAAAATTATACTATTATTTATTATAAAAATATTATTATTAAGCTAAAACTAATCGCCAGCCGCTATAATATAGATATTATTATTTATTATAATATAGATATTAGCTAGATTATAATTTATTTATTAATAGTACTAAATATTAACTCTAGATAGTTTAATCTTATTAATATAAGATTTAGTAGTAGAAACTATAGTAAGATTTAAATAAATATTTAAAAAATATTTAAAAATATAATTATTAGCTGTTATAATCTTTAAATAAATATAATATTAAATATATTATAGCTTATTATAAAAATTATAGACTTTAATAAAAAAAATATAATTATTAATTAGATAAATAAAAAGTTAAATATTATCAACTTATAAAATAAATAGATTAAAAAAATAATTATTTTTAAATAATAAAATTAATTTAATAGATATATATATTTTTAAATAAATAAATATATTAATCTACTAATTAATATATATAGATTATAAAATAAAATATTAAAAAATATTAATAAATTTAGTAGTAAATATAAAATTATTATAAACTTTAATAATACTAATATTAGTTTTAGAATTAAAAATTATATTTTATATATATAAAACTTTATTACTAATAAATAAACTAATATTAAGCTTTAATAAAATCTAAATATAAATAATAATTTTAATATATAAAAATTTATTAATAGTATAAATAAAAAAAGAAAAATTAATATAAAATATTATATATAATATAGATTTATAGCGGAAGCTGATTTTTTTAATATTAAAATTTTTAAAAATATAAATATTAATATTAGAAATACTATAGATAAGTTATTTATTAATTAAAGATTTATAGTAATTAAAGTTAATAATTATTTTAATTAATATTTTAATTATATTTAAACCAACTTTTATTATAATTAGTTTTAATTTTTTAAAAATATTAATATAATTAAAATTATATATTTACTCGGCAGTAAAATAATTTAAAATAATAATATTTAAAATAATAATATTTATATTAATAATTATTTTATCCGATCTAGCAGAGATAAATATAAAATATAAAAAATAAATATATAATTTATTATTAAATATAAAAATAATAAAATAATTATTATATATAATAAAATATATAATAGTTTTTTACTTAAACTTAATAAAATAAATATTATTATTAATATTAATTTTAGATTTCTATACTTTATAGATATTATAGTTAATATTAGATTTTATATTATTATAATAATTAAATATAGAATAATTATAATAATTATAAATATATAGATTATATTATATAGTATATATCTAATTAATATTAGTATTTATATAAATATTATATTATATATTAAAAATTTAATTAAAGTTATAGCCGACTATATAAATATAATTTTTATAAAAATAATTCTATAGCTAATAATTTTAAATATTTTTAATAAAATTTATTAGTAGCTAATAAAATATTTATATAAATTACTATAGTTACTATAAAAATTAATATTATTTATAAAAAATAAATAGTATTTAATTTTAATTATAAAATATAAAAAATATTTAGTTTTAAAAAAAAATATATTAATTATTATAAATAAACTATTTAATAAGTCTACTATAAAATTAGTATTATAAATTATTATATTAAAAGTAATTTCTACTGCAGTAGAGAGTCCAGCTATTAAACTAATAATAAAATTATTAATTATTTTTATTTTTTTTTATATTTTTAATTTTTTTTTTTTTTTTTATTTTTTATATCTTATCTCGCGCTTAGTAATTTTATTTTTTTATTAAAATATCTACTTTTTAAATAAATAAAGAAAAAAAAATAGACTAGTATTTTTATAAAATTAAAAAATACTATTATATAAATTAAAATTAAAATAATCCTATATTATAAAAAAATATTCGAAGATATTTATAATATAGACTATTTTTATTTAAATTAAGATTTTTTAAATAAATTTATTAATTAAATATTTTTTATAAATATTATTATAGCTGTATAATAAAATATTAAGTTTATAATATATTTTAAAATAATTTAATTTAAAATATTTATAAAGTTTAGTAAATTAGCTATTTTTAAAATTATATTTATAAATTATATATTTTTTTTTTAATAATTTTAATATAGTATTATTAAAGTACAGTACTAATAAGATAAATTTAAATATTAGCTTTAACTATTATTTTTTTTTATAGTCGACTATATTATAAATATATTTAATAAAAAAATAAATATTTTTATAGTAAATTTTAGATTTTTTATTAAAATATTTAGTAGCGCCGATAATAATTATATAATTAAAATAATTAAACTAGAAATAACTAATCTTATTTATTTTCTACTAGTAGCTATTATTATATAGAATATTAAAAAATAGTTTATAATTATTTTATTTATTATAGCGGTTATAATTATTTATAAACTATTATAATTTATTATTATTTAATTTATAATTATTTAAATTAAAATCTTATTTTTAATAATTATAGTAAAAATCTTTTATAAAATAATTATCTATTTTTTAAATAATATAATTATATTTTTATATAAGATATTAATCTTTTATATAATAATAATTTTAATCTTTTTTTTAATATTATTTATTTTTTTTTTATAATAATAGTTTTTATTTTTATATTAATATCTATTTTTTTTATTATTAATATTATATATAGTACTTTAATATTACTTTATTATTTTAAAGTAAATATTAATATTAATAAACTATATCTATATTTTTTAAATAGTATTTTAAATATTTTTTATACTATTTTAAACTACTTTTATATTTTTAAATAATTTAATTAGATTAGGCTAAAAGCTTAAAGATCTAAATATATTTTAAATAAAATACTTATTTTTTCTTAACTTTAAGAATTCTATAGTAAAGTTATTACTATTTATTATAAAATTAAGTTTTTTTTATAATAGTATATATTATATAATAAATATAAAAATAATATTAATTAAAAATTCTAAAAATTAAGATAATATAAAACTATTTAAAATAGCAGATTTAATAAAAAATAGTATAATATTAATAGTATTAATAGCTAAAATATCTAATAATAAAAATAATATTAATAATATTCTAAATCTAAAGATAATATATTTTAAAGATTTTATAAACTATAGTTTTAGATTAATAATATTATTATATATTTTAAATTAATTAATATAAGTAGAAAATTAAAAAAAAAAAAAAGTTTAAAAAATTTAATAACAGCTTTATAAATCTTTAGTCTATATAGATTTTAATTAATAAAATATAGTACTAAAATATTTAAAAATAGCTGTATAATATATTTAAAGATAAACTTAGCTTAATAAAATATATTAGTATTAAAATTACTTATAAAAAAAGTAAATAAATAAAAATAAAAATAATAAATATAATAAATAAATTTTATAAAATATTTTTATATAGTTAATTTTTTTAGTTTAAATAATATTCCGATAAATATTATAGTAATAAATTTATATAGATAGTAATAGTTATAATAATAATATTAATAATATATAGTAAGAATAGGGGAAATCGGGCTGTACAGATTAATAGAATCCGTATAGTTAAAAAAAAACTATTAAATTTTATTATTTATAATTAATAAAAGTAGTATAGTAGAAAAAATAAGATTAAATATAACGCCTATTTGCGCGTTTAGTAGATAGATTTTTAAAATATATCGGATATTATAAAGAATATTAAGATTAAATTAAATAAAAATAAATATAAATAAAGGCAATAAATCGGTAAATAATAGATTTAAATAGTAAAAAATCGATAAGCTTAAATAGTAAGAAATTAAGATATTTAAGAATAGCAGTTTATAGTATAGTAGTAAAAGCAATAAAATAATATAGTAAAAATAATAAAGTAATACAGTTTAAAATTAACAAAGTAATATAGTTTAAAAATAATAATATAATATATATCAGCAGGCTTAAAAAAAATTAAATTAAAATATTTAAATTAAAATATTTTATCGGTTTAGAAAGTAGACTTTTAGTTTATTAAAAATATACTACTATTATAATAATTAATTTAGTAAATTATAAAATAATTAATATTTTCTAATTCTAATTAGGCTATTTAGACTATATATAATATAGATAAGGGCGGTATACTAAGCAGTATAGTTACTGCTGTTCCCGCTCCGCTCGGGCTTGACAAAAACGTCTATAAGATTAGACGGTAAGATTTTAAAAAAAATTAATTTTATAAGCTTAGGATTATAAGCAGATATAAAAAAATAATAAAATAAAAAGAAAAAAAAAATTAAAAGGCTTTAGTAGAAACAGGGCTTAGAAAATATATATACTACTATTAATTTTATTAGTTTTTTTTTTTTACTATTAAAATAGACTTAGACAGTTCTAGAATAGATAATCCTAAATAATATTAAAATTAAAAATACTAAGAATACTATAGTAAAAAAAAATAATAGTATAATAGTTATAGTTAAAAAAAAGTATTAAAAAGCTTAAAAGTTTTATAAATCCTATAAATCCGCAGTTACTACTAGATTATTAAATAAAATCTAAAATAATAATATAGAAGTATTTACTAAATTATATTAAAATACTATAATTTAATAACTCTATAAGTTTAGAATCTAAGTTTTTAATATTTTTAAAGCAGAAATTTATACTTTAATCAGATTTTTTAAACTAAATAGAAAAAATAATTTAAAAACTATTTATATAGGATTTAATAGATAAAGAATCCTCTATATAAAAGTATACTATTTTTTTATATCTAAAAAAATAAAAGAAAAAAAATAAGATTATTAAAAATAATATAAATATTAAGTAGCTAGCCGAGTATAAAAATCTTAATACTGCTAAATAAAACTATTTAACTTTTAATATTATCTATAGCCCTGATTTAAATATAGTAAATAATCTATTAAAATAATAAATAATTTATAATAAAGCTATTCTATAAAGTATAAAAATAGCAGAATCTAAAATACAGATCCGAAGATATTAAAAGATAATTAATACTTTAATTTTATCTAAAATAATAAAATAAAAATTTATATATAAAATAAAAAAATATTTAGATTAGTTTAGTCTATAAATTATAATAGTAAATATTTCTATAAAAACTTATATATATACTATATTTTTAGTAGACTAGCTCCGCGAAGTAAATAAAGATCTAATAATATATTTAATATAATTTAAAAAATATAACTATTCTAAGCCTAGATAGGGGAAATAAAGGATATCTAATATTATTATAGTTAATAATAATTAAAAAGAGGGGATACTATAAAGCAGAGGAAAGAAATAATCTAGTCGGAAAAAAATTTAAGAAGGATCTGCGGAATTAAAATAATATATATATAATTATATAAAAAATAGTTTTATAAAATAGAGCCTTAAACCGCCCATTTGTAACGTATATTCTTATATTCCTTTGGTGGTCGAGTCGATCCTCTCAGTACAATACAGGAAGTTTGTCACGCCTTGGATCATGCTGATCGAGGGCCAGAGTTAGTAAAAGCTTCCGGGGACGCAGACAAGGAAAAATGGGATTGGCGACATCTACTGCGCTTAGCAAGCCCGGTGGTGACAGCAATCATTTTCTCCACCGTCATCGTTCCACGACTTCGCTTTCCATGGCGGACGATATCCGCCTTACTGGCCTCCACTAGACGGTGATTCTACAGTATGCTTTCTGCAAAACCCTTCCACAATTTCTATCATGTACACCATACACTTTGCCACGAGACATCTAATATTCGAGAAGTCTGAGATCCAATTCGCCCAAGAGACATACGAAGCTTAGTGGGCATCTACCCCTAACAAATAAGAGGCGTTGGGCTTGGAAATTCGATTTGCCAGAGGGATTCGATAACACTACTCTCTGCAGTTGATGGGGTAAGCCGTCCTCGTGATACCCGCACTGTAACAGCCTATATCATTCGATGGCCTAAAAGAAGATCAGGCTAGGATGGTCGATCCGGGTGAGAGCTTTGAAAAACTGTCAAACAGAAACAGAAAGGCATCATGGAAAGCCAAAAGGTACGTGACACTTCGACGCGCCTTCAAAACGGAATTCGAAGCGCAGACCGCAGTTTCACGCTCCAATTCCATGACAATTCGTTCTTGGTACCTGGCAGGAAGGAACATCTACCCCTCTGCTCTTCGAAATGGGTTTGCCTCAGCCATATGCGGCATCCAGCAACCGGCACCTTGAGTATGCATTTTGTAAGGATAGAGATTGCCGAGAGAGCCGGTTGGGGCTGCTCGTGGATAAAAAGTTCTGTAGAGTGGTTGCAGATGAGGGATGGTCGCTATTTTGCTGCCGCGACCCGAAATGGCTTAGTAAGTACTTGAAAATCATGTGACTGTCGCACCACCCATGGCTACAGGTCGCGTGACCCTTCGGGAAGGGTCGCATGACCTTTACTCACTCCACGTGACTACTATTAATAATCAAAAAATAAGCTAACTAGTAATTTATCTTGTATATAAGTAATACACTGAAAGATTACCCTAATATAAAAAATTATATATAAGGTAGATTCTTATAAGGACCCTGATATAACCTTCGGCCTCTAATAAACCCTAAGACCCTAATATAATTCTAAGTGCTTGGTAAGTACTTATTAAGTACTTAGTATATTGTATTGTAAAGCTGGTGCGACTTGTAATAATAAATTACTGTATGTTAAGCTTATATGATGTATAACTTATTTTAGTCACGTGTTGATCATGTTGGGGTCGCGGGAGCGAAATAACGACCATCCCTCATCTGCAACCACCGCACCACCCACAACAATGAGTTTCAAATCGCACCACCTCTTTCCTTCCTTTACACATACCACCAACCACCACCCACCCCCACCACCCACAAGATACAGTAAATAAAAAGATCATGCGACTCGTTCTTGATGACTAAGGTGGGTTTCGATCACGTGGAGTGGGTAAGGGTCCCGCGACCCTTCCCGAAGGGTCACGCGACCTGTAGCCACTTCTGTAGAGGCATGGAGAATGGACTACATCTTTAGTCATACTTAGAAACTAATGAAATATATGTCCCTATGTCATTTCCAGATTTGCTCGACCACAAGAAAATTTGATTAATGCTTCTCTTCCTTTCGATCTTAGTCTAATTGTAGGGTTTCATGGACCGGGATTCCTTTTTGGAAGACGGATGTGGACAGCTGTCCAATGGTAGAGAGCTTGTAAGCAAGTTACCAAGTAATACTTCCTAGCTATCTTGTTCTGCTGTATGAATCATCGTCCAATTCTGGCGACGTGATGATATCTGAAAACTACGGAGTAACTGTGGGGTGACGGTGGAATGGCCATAGTTGTGCGTGGCCATTGCTCTTACAGCGTGTCCTTTCCACGCTGCCGTTCGCTGGTTGAGGTTCCAAAGTTCGAAGGATTTCAATCAAGGCACATTTCCAAGCTTGAATTGTTGCAGGCTAGGCCCTCTTTACTAATAGGAAGACGTTTCTATTCCAATAGAATTTCAGCATGAATCAGTCCGCGGTTATACGGGCAACCCCCGGTTAGAAGTTGATACATACCTTCCAATCTATTGAGGCTATCTCCCCGCCAAACACGAATGGATGTATGGCTCGGCAGAACAAGAGGAATGAGCGTTTACTTCACTCACCTGTCGTGGATTCACTTGTCCAGAAAAGCCAACGACGATGTATGCCCTTTCATGCTCTCCGCCGCTGAAGATGTTAGAGCCCTCGACTTCGCCAGGCGTAAACGGTTGTTCTTCCACATAGGAACCCCAAACATGGGAGGACGCGAAAGGGTAGCAGAGGAGAAGGCCCTGGCGGCCTATTTCACCTATTTGGGCATCGATTTTGATGGTGTCCCACATGCTCAAACGTCGTGGATCCACTAGGTCCAGAAAGGTGTTTCCAATATGATCAGACTGCTCCGAAACAAGGAGAGGCGTATCGTCAATTCGCGAGAGAGATCTGACACCGATAATCTTATCGACCGGCTCGCATCTAGCCAGGAAATGAGTACTCTCTTCCTGCCTGTTGAAGGAAATCAGGAGACAGGTGACCAAGTAAGTTTCAATCAGAATGAGTGCCTCTTTTAGAGTCATAAGAATGGGCAGGGTACCAATATGTGGAAGGAATATCTCGAGTGGATGAGCCGTGGGATAGACTGATCTAAGCAATGGCGCTGCCAAATTCATGACGGTGTGCGGACTTCGGCCTGCGTGAGAAGGCCGCGATGGTTGACTGTTTTCACTTCTTGTTGATAATCGCACGTCCAAAGTCTATGAACATGACCCGCTGAACTTCTGCGTTCCACAACATATTCGAGGGCCGTACATCGAGATGCTCACCGCCCGCTGCACGAATCTGAGCTTTTGTATCATTAATTTGCTTTTCTAGACCACAAATTGATGGCAAGCCAATGCCACCATGTGCCATGAGAGACATGTGGATTATGACGCGAGAAGTCTCGAGGAAATAATCGTTTTGTTTGAAGTAAATGTCACCCAGGTAGACAGGAACAGCAGAACCTTGTACGCTCTTCAACTTGTGATATACATCACCCTCATAGTGGGAATTGTATGTGGTGCCTTTGCCAACGAAAGTGTAGCCGTAAACTTCAAGTGTGATGGCGAAGAGAGACCCATGCAATCCACCCTTCCATAGTGGAAGGCAAAGGTTATCTGGATCGTGATTCAATTGTTGACTAGCCAGTCGGATCAATTTCAGGCGCGTGATGGGATGCCCCGAAGTCTTCGACTGCGTTCGATGCGATTGAAAATTCGGGCATTTCGGGTCAAGTTCCGAGCCGGACACTAAAGCCACGAAGACATTTCTGTGTGCAATACTCCCTGTTTGGACGTTTGCTTTGCGAGCTAGGTTCTGTTACCGGACGCGAAGTGCGCTGCCGCTTTCTCCGTTCCATGCCCGTGCTTGGGGAGGATGGCACACGTGTCGGGCTGTCAGACTCAGATAAGTCTGACGGGTCCATCCTATGGGGTTGGTCATGATTCCGGCGGTCAATCGCCAGTCGTCGTGATCGTAGAAGGTACGGAGACCGTGGGTTGACAGGGTAGCGCGGTGCCCGATATGTTGACCCTGGCGGGGTTTGCTTTCGTTCAGACTCGGGTATCAAGCGAAGAACCTCTTCAAAATCGACCTCCCATTTACTAAGTTGTTTTATAGCATTGTTCCGCCAGACTTGAGGACGCTGAGGCAAGCTGTGAGCAAGCAACGTCAAGGCAAGCCGGTTACCAATAGCAGTGTAAGGGTATCGAAATCCAAGACCGTGATCAAGCTCGGGCGTTACATCCTTGTTTGGGTCAGCCACGTAGTAGTGTAGGGTTGTCGGGTCCTCCTCATCAATCCAGAGCATCACTTCGGTTCCTCCATTCGACAGAATACCTAAAGGAAGACTCCCACGGATCATATAGTCAAATATCTGGGTAAGGGCGGCACAGGACAGCAGCTTAGCGTTGTATTGCAGTTTTTCGTCCGGATCCACGGGGATCGTAACGCTCCGCACTATCTCCTGGAGCATATTCATAGGCTGTAGACCAGATCGAAGCATGGTGTCGGAGAGTTTACGGGCGGCTTTTATATCCAACAAGATAAAGTAATCTTTGCCGGTCACTGCACACATATACACAGTTCTAGTCAGCTCAGACACCGAGCGGCTACTTTGGTAGCCACTCGCCTGGCTCTTCTGTGATTGTGTTTGTGTGGTTCTCAAAACTGATCCCCTCGCCCAGAGAAAACCTTTCCTGTGCCTCAGGAATTCGAGCTAATAGATCAATGATTTCTTTGACGGGGTTCTCCACTTCCGCCTCTTTGTGTCGAACTAGGTCGGCTTCGCTGGCCAAGGGTCGGGCACAGGCCTGTTGTCCTCGGTCCTGGATAACGACGAGAGGAGGGAAAACACGGAAAGACTCGTCGGTGACGGGATGAAAATATCTGTATACTTCGTCGAAAAGGGGTTGTTGAGCGGATCGGAAATCCCAGGGTTGAAGAAACGTGGGGCAGATGCGGCCAGTTGGGCTGGTGATGGAACCTTTGGTAGTAAGCGGCCGATCTATTTGAATCGTCAACGGTTGCGTTATGTTGCTGTGACAGGCCTCGAGATATTCTGAGAAAGTTGTATGTCTATTTCTATCTCTTTCCTGCTGCAACAAAGCAAGCAGCTCTTCTTTGGTGAGCGACTCCATGGTTTGTTTTAAGCGGGGGGCCTCGGTGATCACGACGTTCGTTCCCACGCCTCCAGCGTTTTAGGATCCCGTGACGGCGGGAAATAGTCCTTCAGTTTGATCTGGGCAATGATCAAGAGCATCATTATCAACCTCTAGGTACCCTGTCATCAAAAAGCTTCGGAATGCTCCTTGCGTACATAGAGTATTTAAGAGTAGCAGGTCAACCCGTGTTTCACTATCAGTATTTGCCAGCGTTACAGAGTCCCATCAGCAACCAGATCGGGCGTCGTGCTCAAAATATTCAAACAAGCCAACATTGGTTGACCTCGCTAACTTGAGATCGAGAATTGGGCGAAAGTAGGTTCCGATGACCTAGCACTAACTTACATTATAGTAAGCTTGAAGATTAACAACTGATGGGTTTTATATATATAGTACTGTACTGTACAGTACTCCGTAGAGAGCCCCGACCTAAACCTATTCTGGAAATGGAGAGTCGACACATACTCAGCGTTCCGCAGAAACCTGTTCAAACAATACAAAATCGGCGATTGCGCCAGATCTGCCTTCATTCGTGTCATTCAGTCTGTCGGCCCGCATATAAACTCCTTGATGATTGTCAGTCAAATACACATTGCCACCTCAACCCTTCATAGCACTTCATCGCGCCAGCAAAAGCTCGTTGATCCGGTGCCGAGGATCAAGATTCCCCGATCTCCCCGCGCATCCCCCGCCGACGATTTCCTCCGAACCCGGCGGGTCCTCATTCCACGAGCCGGCGTCTCGCACGGAGAACCCTTGTGCCTTTTTCTCTCTGTCCGACACTACAATGCGCCATTGAGAGCGGAGGAAGTCTTTAACATTTCCTGGTCATTGTGAAGATTGTTGACCGGCCACCATGCTGCCCAGGGCCGCCCGATCACCGTGCTGGCGTGTCCCGGGGCGCTCCGTATACCAGCGCCAGTTTGTCACGCGCCCGACCCCATGGACCTCTGCCTCATACGGCGTGCAATTCCGAGCCGTCTCGACATCCAGCGAATCCGACAAGAAACAAGCGTCTGCGAGCACACCTCCCGCCCCGAAGAACCCTACCAGTCCAATCGCCGTACAACCAGGAGCAGCGAATGCGACGCAGGTTTCCACCGCAGCCCCCCGGAAGCAAAATGCCACCACTACTCCCAAGAAGAAGGACTTGCTTAGCGAGGCCACGCTAGCGACCAAGGAACAAAGGAAAGCGGACTGGGCGATCATGAAGGAGATGGCAAAGTACCTTTGGCCAAAGGTAGGAGGGCTCGAATGGAAGTGCGGCGGAGCTATCCGGAGCGGTGCTAATTGGATACGGTGCAGGACGATTGGGGAACGAAGCTTCGAGTCGGCAGCGCCCTTTCTCTACTAATCGGAGCTAAGGTTAGTTGCATGGAGAATGTTGGTCATTCCGAGTGATGTGCTGACCGGGCGCCCCTAGATTCTGAACGTCGAGGTACCCTTCTACTTCAAAAGCATTGTCGACTCGATGAATGTGGATTTTGCGACTGTAGGTGGCACAGCCTATACAGTGGCGGGCTCGATGATTATCGCCTGTAAGTCAGGACCTCGCCGTTCAACTGCGCAGGCCTAACCGTGAACTGCCAGACGGTGTCACCAGAATCGGCGCCACGGTGTTCCAGGAACTCAGAAATGCGGTCTTCGCCAGTGTAGCCCAAAAGGCGATTCGCAAGGTTGCGCGAAATGTCTTTGAACATCTACTACGCCTCGATCTGAACTTTCACCTCACGCGCCAGACCGGAGGATTGACGCGGGCAATTGACCGTGGTACCAAGGGTATCAGCTTCTTGTTGACCTCCATGGTTTTCCACGTCGTCCCTACCGCCCTGGAAATCTCCCTCGTGTGCGGTATTCTGGTATAGCTTGGCCCGACCTGTTCCTATCTGAATTTGTCAATGTCCTTATTAACCATGACGACAGACGTATCAGTATGGCTTCAAGTTCGCAGCGATCACGGCGACTACCATGCTCGCATACTCGGCCTTTACCATCACCACCACCGCCTGGAGAACCAAGTTTCGGAAGCAGGCCAACGCAGCCGACAACCGTGGTGCCACCGTTGCTGTGGACTCCCTGATCAACTACGAGGCCGTCAAGTACTTCAACAACGAGAAATTCGAGGTTGCTCGCTACGACAAGGCGCTCAAGAATTACGAGGATGCTTCGATCAAAGTCACCACCTCTCTGGCATTCCTCAACTCTGGGCAGAACATGATCTTCTCCAGCGCCCTGGCGGCAATGATGTATCTCGCGGCCGATGGAGTGGCTACTGGCACTCTGACCGTTGGTGACCTGGTCATGGTCAATCAGCTTGTCTTCCAGCTCTCCGTCCCTCTCAACTTCCTCGGATCCGTGTACCGCGAGCTTCGCCAGTCACTGTTGGACATGGAAACGCTGTTCAACCTGCAGAAGGTCAATGTGAACATCATTGAGCGGCCCAACGCGAAGCCCCTGGTGCTGAACCAAGGGGGTGAGATCCGGTTCGAGAACGTCACCTTCGGCTACCATCCGGAGCGGCCGATCCTCAAGAACGCCAGCTTCACGATCCCTGCCGGTCAGAAATTCGCGGTCGTCGGGCCCAGTGGTTGCGGCAAATCAACGATTCTACGCCTGCTGTTCCGCTTCTACGACGTCCAGGAGGGCCGGATCCTCATCGACGGGCAAGACATTCGGGACGTGACGCTCGAGAGTCTGCGCAAGGCCATCGGGGTGGTGCCCCAGGATACTCCCCTGTTCAACGACACGATCGAACACAATATCCGGTACGGACAGATCGACGCGACCGATGAAGAGGTCCGCAAGGCTGCGCGACGCGCGCACATCCACGAACTGATCGAGAAGCTCCCTGATGGATACAAGACGGCTGTCGGAGAGCGGGGGATGATGATCTCCGGAGGTGAGAAGCAGCGGCTGGCTGTCTCGCGGTTGATCCTGAAGGATCCCGAGCTTCTCTTCTTCGACGAGGCGGTAAGTATCATGCCCTTCCAACCAGTAGACTCGCTTGTGCTATGGATTTAGGGCGCTAACGGATAACCCGACCAGACCTCTGCATTGGACACCTACACTGAGAAGGCACTGTTGCAGAACATCAACAGTATTCTCAAGGAGAAGCGCCGCACGAGCGTTTTCGTGGCCCACCGATTGCGCACGATCTACGACTGCGACCAGATCCTGGTGCTGAAGGAGGGCCGTGTGGCGGAGATGGGTTCGCACCGCGAACTTCTGGAACAGAATGGCATCTATTCTGAATTGTGGAACAGTAAGTGGAGTTTGCTTTTTTTTTTCTGCCCCGTAAACAAGCCATACGAACTCGTTTCGGGCGCTAACGTCCGCCACAGCGCAGGAAATGTCTCTCACGGAAGAGCAGGGATCGGAAAGCGTAGCAGAGGAGGAGGAAGTGGAGCAAGACGCTGGCCCGTCCTCCCCCCAGCGACAGAAGTGAGCTCGCTCGTGGGTGTATCTTATCATTTTCTTGGGCTGCTTCTGGAGATCTGGGCGACCAGCGCCCAAGGCTTACGTAAATATACTTTGGGAAGCCAGTTCCATCGGTCAATTAGATTTAGAGACACGACTCGGCAGCTCACGCGGTCGTTGACAATCAGAATGAGTTTATGATCAACTCAAATGGTGCCAGGTCGGTTAGACTGGTCAGTAGACTAGCAGCTAGTCTATCCATCTAACCCAGACCACCGGCGGGGGTCCGATGGGAGCTCCAGCCTTTTCGTAGTTTGGGTCAGGGCTTTGGGGACAGCGTTCGGCACGGCTATTGAAAGTCGACCATGGATAGCACTTGGCTGGGTACGCCAGGCCCGTTCGGGGGGTGGGATTCGCGGTGTGTTGTCGAGTCTCTGGCTCTCTCGTCTGGTCAATCCCCGTCTGGTCGCGTGTCTGATCAGCAGTTTGAACTATTCAACAACAGCTACCAAACTATTGTGCATCGTCAAAGCATGCTGAAGAATCACCTGCCGATCCGACCGTTTCCGTCCATGGGAATGTTCCCTGCAGCAGGTGTCAACCCGGAAAGCGGCCGTGCGTTGCAGCCCAGGGAGTCAGGGACAGACCATCACGTTTATCCTCCGCAAACAAGCATGCAGAAAGGAGTTTTCTCGAAGATTGTGATGATGGGGCCATGGAGAACTGGGTCAATTGCCAAGGGTGACTATGCGAATAGATGCAAACCTTGTTGGTCGATATCCAGCAATTGCAACAAGAGTGATTTGAGTTCTTGAGTCGTGGACTCGTGTTGAGCATGAAGCGGACTGATGGTGTGATGGTGTTGGGTTAGTGATGGGCTAGGCTAGTACATAGTAGTTATTCGACTAGTCAGGGGTTGAAGAGGCAACACGGGCCATGAGGAAGACTGTGTGTTTTTGATTTTGCCATGAGGTTTGTTAGCCCAACTGGCAATTGCTCAAGAGTCAAGACTAAAGAGTCTAAGAGTCTAAGACCAAGAACTAAACCTCGTTCCACCCCTGGCTAGACTATCTTGAGTTAAGGTCTCCACAACCCACGTTGTTGCTGTCGCAGTTGCAGTCCAGTTGCAGTCCAGTTGCAGTTGCAGTCAACTTGCCGTCTTCCTTCCCTGTCCGTCACTCTGTCGACACACTCACGCTCTCTCTCTCTTCTGCTTCTTTTCTTCTCTTCTTTCTTCTTCCCCCCTCGTGGACTCGTCTCATTCACTATCCCCTCTTTCTCCCCCTCCCCCAACCCCACGTTCGTTCTCTTCCGTTCCTTCTAGTCCTATAGTGTTGCCAATAATTCTCTCGAGTCCCCATCCCCCCCTCCAACCTAAACTAGTTCCGGAGCAGAGTCTCTCCTTGGGTGCCAACCTTCCGAGCCACTGCGTCTCCCCTGCCACTAAAGCTATTAACCCTCCAATCGCACTTGCACTCGGCTACTTTGCTTCGAACTTGCATCTAGCTCCCTTTCCCACCATCCTCCCCCCTCTTCCCGCCTACCCTACCGCACTACTGCATAAACCAGCCTTCCCTCCTTCTCGTGCAGCTCAAGACTCACTCAGATATATCGCTCCCTCGATTGCAACTTGGTCCCTTCCAATACTCGACCCAACATCCCCTCCCCTCCCTCCGCCCCCAAACGTTAACGGCCCGATTCCGAACTAGCCGAACCACAACTACACACACAAACTCACTCCCTCACTCACACACAAAATGGGCTTCATTGAGAAGTTGCAAGCAAGTACGTTGTCTATGAACTCCGAATGGTCGCGCGGCAGTGCAAAGCCCCTGACCACTCCCGGACCCGATCGCAACCCCCGCAAAGGCAGCCCCATGCTAACAGAATGGCTTCACAGAGCTGGAGCTTTACCGTCTAGAGCAGCGTTATGCTCGTCGCAAGCACCGGAGCACCTTCTCGGGCGTGCAGTATGTCGACGGCGAATACCATTACTCCAGCGGATCGAACTCCTCCACCGGCACTGTCTCCAAGCAATCCACGGGCGGCTACTGGAAGCCCCCAACATGGGGATCATCTGGGGATTCGCGCTGGCGGTGATTCTGGCACCAAACCCAACCCGATCTAACGCTTCGCCTCAATTCCCTATCGTTCGACCATTGATCCTCGACATAACGTCTCGTGTGGAGGATATGACGACTTGTCCTTCTTTGCTTATTCATTCCATTCGTCGGGTCCAGCACCCAAGCGGGAAAAAGTCCATGGTTTTTTCTTGCTTTTGAAGCTTACCTCGGATGTCTCGCCCATGATGCGATGGGAGTGAGATTGGTTCGATCCCTCTACCACAAAGAATCGCACCATGGTGCGCTGGCTTATCTCGCTCCCGCGCAGTTGAAATTTGGTCCCCGGGTCATACAAGAACTTCCCATCTGCCGGTTCAATTGGCCTTGGACACTCTGCATCTCCTCGTGGCTATTTTCTGGGAGTCATATGCTACCATCTTGCTGACGCTTTTCATGCATGATCTGTTTCGACCGTTGACTATGCTCCGTTGGTTCTAGCCTCCGTTGTCTTTGTGATCGCTCAAGCGATGTTGCACTTTCTATCTGTCCATATTTTACTCGAGCCCTTTAGCGAGACCTCGACGGCGCATCTCTCTGTTTCGAACTGTTCTCGCTGCCCTTACTGTACATACATTACACGGTCTACCCCGAATATACATTTACTACTAGCATCTGACTTACATGTTTGCCATCAGTCACGTGAAAGAGCCAAAGAAAGGTATAGTAGGTCTCCAAATCGGGATGCGATGGTCTAATGATATCATATTCATAATGGCAAGTTCCCGCGCATCAGTGCGAAGCAAGGCGGGATACAGGCCAATGACAGCTTCACATCTAGGGACATATCCTGGGTAATCTCGGAATAGGCAGGTTCCAGACACCGCGCGTCAGCACCTCCTCTCTACTGTTCATCATGCACCGACCTCCCCAACTTTCATCTCCATATAAAGATCGATCAAAACGGGGCCCCATTTTTCCGCTCTCTTGACAACTTCCCGAAATGCAAAACAAACAAAACAAGACAAGACAAAACAAGGAACCCCCCATCCATCTTCCCCGAGGCCCAGAAAACAAGAATAGCCGAAACGATCACCGTTTCGACTTGCGACCCCCGATCCCCAAACGACCCAGGTTCGGGAGACTGGATTTATGTCTGTGCCCGGCCCCGGCCGCGGCTCGACCGGCCGCGCCGCCCCCAGCGGCCGCAGCAGTGCCCGGCCCCGAACCAGCCCCTGCCCCTGCCCCTGGCCCTGCATTCGCCGAACCACCATGACCACCGGCGTCGGGCCCACCGGCGCGCGCCCCGTCCCCACGACCGGTCCCGGTTCCGGCTCCGGCGCCTCCCATCCCCAAGCCCGCCGCGCCGCCCCTCGGCACATCTGGCAACAGGGCGGCGATGGTACTTCGGTCGCGGGCCCCGCGGTGGACCAGATCGACGGGGTGTGGTGCGAGTCCGCCGCCTCCGTCACCGCCAAAGGGCCCGCCGCCGTCCTGGTCGAGGGGTCGCTGCGAGGCGCGCTGGGCGCGGCGGGCCCTCTCCTGGACGGATTTGAATTTGTCGAGGAGTTCGACCCACCGGATCGAGGAGGTGCTGGATGATAATGAGGAGGTTGCTGCTGCTGCTGCGGCCGCAGCGGAGGTGGTGGTGTAGGTTGAGCTGGAGGAGTCTTCGCGTTTGAGGCGGCTGCTGCCGGTGGGGCGGTCGTAGGTGGAGGTCGAGTTGGTGGATAGGGAGGAGGGGAGGGCGGTTCTGGATTTGACTGGGGGTTAGAGATTGCTATTCTGATGCAGGGTTTGGGATTCTGATGCTTGTTGGGGGGGGGCTTACAGTCGGGGACCGGTGTGGAGGAGTCCGATGCTGCTGACGCTGTTGAGTCGGTTCTTGAGGGCGGCGAAGGCGGAGCTTTGCGGGAGGAGCATCAGGACTCCGTACAGGCATTTGTAGAGGTAGGGGTATCGTTCTGGTTCGAGGAGTTGGAGACGGAGGTCTGTTGTTGTTAGGGTTGGTGAGCGAGACGAATGGGCAGGGATCACTGACAGGTGAAGACGGGGGATTCAAGCAGCTGGACCAGCTTGTCGATTTGGATTAACATGTTGACGGTCATTTCGAGCTCGGCGCTTTGGCGCAGGTTCGTTAGTGGACTATGAACACTGGGGTTGGTTGGGAAGAGGGAAATCGTACAAGACTTGGAGGAGATTGTATGCTTGCTCGTAGGCTTGTGCGAGCAGACAGAGCGAGAAGGTCGAGACCGCGTTGTGGCACCAGGACCTGAATAGCGCGACGAAGAAGGCCTGGCCGTCCTGACATTGGGTCAGTTTCTTGGAATACGTGCTGCCGATACATCCTACCTTGTTGTCGAGGTTCCTCAGCCGCTTCCGGAGCTCCGAGAGCTCGGGGGCGGTGATGAGGTTGTTGTTGAGATTCTGGACCATGATGCTGGCGAACTCGAGGTCCTGTAGTCACGTCGTGGAAAATAGTCAGTGGGGGGGTCTCAGTCGTGATGGTTCTGGGTGTGGTGGTGAAATCTCTCTCACCTCCTCTTTCTCGAGACAGTCTGCAAGAGTCCTGTAGATGCGCTCGGGGCTGAGGTTCATGCACAGCTGCCGGATGATGAGGTTCCCGCGCACCTCCAGCAGACTCCGATCGGTGGAGAAGAGCTGCAGCAGGTTCACCATGAAGGACTTGAAGTAGCTGTCCTCGCTGTTGCGGGAGATCTGCGAGAGGAGCTGCAGATCCTTGGTCACCACCACCTCCGCGGGGTCTGACAGCGTCTTGAGCAAGGCCGGGAACGTGCCGTCGTTAAACGCGATCACCTTCTTCGGCGCCTTGCGGTGGAGCATGATCAGCCACGATAGGGCCGCGACCCGGGTGGTCTCGTTCTCGTTCAGGAACTGCAGCGTCAGCGAGTTGACCGCCGCCGCGTAGTCGAGATCGGCGGGCGGCACGGACGTGGAGATGATGCTGCTCCTGGGGGTCGGCTCGGTCGACACCTCTTGTGGCTGTGGCGGCGAGGCCTGCTTTCTCGTCTCGGTCGACGGGCCTTCGGAGGGTCTGCTGCCTGGCGTGGATGACCGTCGTTCGACGACCACGTCTCTGCTATTCGTGTTACCGGGCTTGGTCGTCGCTGGCCCCTGTCGGGAGGTCTCCTCCGACGTGTCTTCGGACAGCGTGACGATGTATTCCAGCAGAGATGTATTCACTCGGTTGGCGGCCTGCCGCACTTGATCCGAGCCGCTGGACATCGCCGGGAGCACTTGGGTCAGCAGGCGAGGCACAAAGGGCAAGATGTCTTCGGGGCTGATCTCGAAGAAATTGTCGATCCAACGCAAGGCCGTCAACTGCATTTCTTCCACTGGCGGGTTATGATGCGCGTAAGTCGCCGTTACACCAGGGACTAGAGCAAGTGAATAATAGCTCACCGAATGATGTATCAACATATCCCACGAGAATCTCCAATATCCTTGCATAATCGATCTGGACATCTTGGCCAGGAATCCAGTCTCCGTCTGCGTTGAATCCATCTTCATCGGTCACGGAATCTATCTCGGAATCTTCTATCGCGTTGTCATTTGTCTCCGACTCGACAGCCAGTGTCTGATCGGTCGTCGTCGTCACACTGAGGCCGTCACTCGTCGTGGACTGTCTATTTTCGCTCCCTTGGTCTTTGCGGCTTTCCTCGATTCCCTTCTTGAGCCGAGCGATCCTCTTGATCTCCGACAGAAAGCGATCCAGAAGCGCCTGAGTCGCGACGTTGACATCTCTATTCGGATCCCCGAGGAATTTGATCAGCCCTCCGAGGAAGTCCGGCAGAAACGAGATGAGCTCGAGGTCCGGTATCGTGTCCAGGAGCGTGAGCCACGAAACCAGAAATGTTCGGGTGAAAGGACTTGTGACGTGGATCCGGTCTTTAAGCAAGGGGATGAATTTCGGCAGCGAGAACGCAGTCGGTAGATCCGCATCCTCCAACGACTCGGGATCTGCCTGCTGCTTCTCCGTGAGCTGCAGCACTGAGACATGAGAGGCTGCCGATTCGGAAACGATATCCTTGACAAGTCGGTCGAGAAGTTCTGCGCCGTTTTTGACTGACAGTTCGGAGTCGGAAGCAAGCTATGGAACCACAAAGGACAATGGTAAGCAGACAGCAAATCCAAGCTCCTCGCCAACAAGCACTCACTTTGCTCAACGCATCGAAGATCTCGTTGAAGAAGAGTAGGATCTCCCCTTTCGCAACCTTGGCAATGTTGTACATGCTCTCGCAAGCATAGTACCGAACGCGCGCATCTTGGTCGGAAAAGCACGCGAGCACCGGCGGGACGATCTCCTTCAAGTACGGTGCAACACCTTCCTAGATAGTAATCCAACAGTTCAATATACCGGGGACATCGAGTTTGCTTTGGCGGGGGGGTAGAACTCACGGATCCCAACGCTATCGAAGCGGCAGCGAGGCCGATCAAGCCGCCATTCCTGGCATGAGGCTGATGCACGGCGTAGGCATAATCGTGACAGAGCTGGTCGACAATCTTCTGGATCTCCTCGTGCTCCCCCCTGAAAGCGGCTTCGCGAACGACCTTCTCGAGCCTGGTAGGAGAATCGCATGAGTTAGTTTGACTACCCGTTGATTGCGACTACTCTGGCCTCTTATCGATAATGAAAAAATATCCATACTCCAAGGCTCCCTGTTTCCTCCGGTCGTAGAGCTTATCGTTCAGCGAACGTTGGATTGAGTGATCCATCGCTCCGATTCCCATAGAATAAATCGAACGACTGATTAAGCTCCGGGGGCCGATTTTAGATGGGTTTCATGGTGTGCAAGCGTCGTTCTGGCTAGGCTGGGCGGTGAGGCGGTGGTGACTCGACAGAAAGGAGGAGCTGTAAATGAACTAGTATGGAAAGTAAGTTAGCAGCAGCCAGCTATCATTCCGAAGAAGCCATCAGTCGCAGTTGGCACGGCTTCTGCCTTGGGCAGGTAGAGTCGCCCTCACGGTCACTTTGCTAATACCAATAATTAGCCTTGTCGCTCGGCAGTAGGCACGATGTCAATACCAATGTGGGGAGCTCTCACAGGAAGATGCGTTGGCACAACGTGGATACTGGATAGCGGACGCGATGTGACGTAGTGTCAGCACTCAGCATTGCCGCCGACTCCTTACCGCCTAATCGATAACTGGCACTGACAGCCCGCAGTGTGTTTACCCTTGCTCAATACAACCACCAATACAACCACCTCAATCCTGTTTACAATAATGGAATTCATGGTTCTCATATATTAGTGTAATGGCATTGAATCATATATTTGAGAGGCTTGTTGAATGCACGCTAAGACATGACAGGATAAAATCGTGGTCGCTGTCTATCAATGACTGATATACTGGAAAACCGCAGAGACATCTCTTTCCCCAGTTTCCTGTCGGATCAGCAAGTCCTGAATCTTGCTGAGGTGCCCAGTCTCTCCATCGTTCACAAAATGGTTCCAAGTACTGGTGTCACCGTACAGCATGGCAGCGGCTTTGATGTATTGTGTCCCATCGGGCCGACAGCGCTTGCACTTGAAGGTATCGTGCGTATCACTCTTAGTATCCGGTTTGAATTGGAACAGCTCGCGAAGTGATTCCAGAGAAAAATGTCGCTCGACGTCCTCGGCGGAGTCGACCACGCACGAAGAAAGTAATTGTTTGTGTGATTGACGCTGGAATATCTTCTCTTCGATTGAGCCAGTAGCGATGAAGCGGTAGACGAAACAGTCCTTCTTCTGACCGTCACGCCAGACACGCGCTAAGGCTTGCTGGTCGGCTGCCGGGTTCCAGTCGGGATCGAACAAAACCAGTCGATTCGCACCTATCAAGTTCAAACCACACCCACCCGCTTTGCTACTGAGAAGGAACACAAATTCCTCTCCATCGGGGTTATTGAACTTGTCGACGAGCTTTTGTCGTTTGTTCACGGTCATGGTACCGTCCAATCGCAGAGAGCCATATCCCCGTGACCGGCAAAGCTTTTCGAAGAGATCCAATGTCTGCGTATAATTGCTAATCAAAACAATCTTGTCGTTCGTGTCCTGGCGAATTCGTGCCAGCATACGGTCCAAGACCATCATCTTGCCGGAATACCAGGATTTGATATCTCTATCGCGTCCTCGTCCTTCGGGAGGAACATAGTCATCCGGAAATGCGTGTTCACAGCCCGGAAGGTCCGTGGATAGATTCAGGAGATCAGGATGGTTGCAAAGCTTCTTCAAGAGCCCAATGGCTTTCAACGGCTGACTCCCTTTACCCCTGAGCAAGCTCTTGATCTCTGGACTTTGAATGAAGTGATTGTAGAGGTCGAGTTGAAATTGAGACATGTTGCAGAATACGACATGCTCGTACTTGACCGGCAAGTACTTAGACAGCAGCTCGTTCGTTCGGCGGATGATGAATTTGTTCACAATGCCTGAAAGCTCAGCCAGCCGTTCATCTCCTTTCTTTCGATCTTCTTCTGAGCCCGCGGCATCTCTTCCTCGAAGAATTGGCAACTCGAACCTCTTTCTGAAGTCGTTCTGCGAGCCCAGCAGGTTCGGATTCGCGAAATGGAGAAGTGAAAAGTACTCCGACAGATCATTCTGAATTGGAGTACCAGACAAGATCACCCGGCGTTGTACATTCAAGCTGTTGAGTGCCGTCCAGGTCAAACTCTCCTTGTTTTTCAGTCGGTGGCCTTCGTCGCATAGTAGTAACCCAATCGGGGTATCCTTCAGTGTATCAACATACAAGCGGAGGGTTTCGTAAGAAATGATCAGACACGGCCTCACGACCGATCGTCCGGACGCGATGGCCCATTGTTTCATTTGAGCAATGAGCTCCGTTTTCGAGGCCTTGCCGTCGACTGCAAATGGAGTTGTTGCATCCTTGCCAAGCCATTTGCCTGCAAATAATGTCAGTTTACGTGTTGTTCGATCCTCACTTGTGACCTACCAAGCTCATTGGCCCAGTTTCCAACCAAACTGGATGGGCACGCAATAATGCACTTCTGAATGGTAGTCTTTCCAGCCTCCGGGGATTGCTTGAGCAATGTCCACATCAACGAGATGCATTGGAGCTGCTATTGTGAGTGTATGGAACTAAGTCGGAGCCGATCATCATACCGTTTTACCCAAGCCCATGCCATCAGCCATAATGCACCCATTCGCGTTCTTGTCTACCATTCCGGTTGTACAACGATAAAGGAACTACGTAAGAGTTCAGGTTAGTCAGAGAAAGCAAACCATCTTTCGCCGGGAGCGATACTCACCTTAACACCTTCCACCTGATGCGGCCGTAAAACCTTCGCCAATCGTGGATCGATGACAACGGGGACCTTAGGCCTGTCTTCGACCTTCTTCTTGAGTCCAAGAATATCTGCCAAGCTCTTATGTACCAGCGGTTCGTCCAGTTGAGGCTTCTCGCCCTCTGCATCGCCTTGCAGTTCTTCCTTGGGTTCTGCTTCTTCCACCTCATCAACAGTCGGGTCGTAGAGCACTATCGCAAACTCGCCACTGGGGTCATGCAACGGTTTCACGACGAACGTCGCGCCTTGCCTCATCCCCAGCGTCGGGGCTGGTCGGGCACCAAAATTATCGACTTGTTTGTTGATAAGCGGCACCTTGAATCTCTGTCGAAAGGCCGTGTCCTTGTCCTTCGGTTTGAAGACAGGAAACCTATTCACATCCCGGGTGGCGAGCGCGAGACGGTCCTCGTTTGTGTACGGCTTTTCACCCTCATCATTGCCTTCTCCGTCGGCCCCTGCGTAGTTCACTTTCCGTCTCTTCCTCGCGGGCTTGTCTGATGTGCGTGTAGGGGTGGCCGATCCAGGGCATTTGAAGGGTCTCGAAAGCCGGTCGATGGAGCTCCCGGGAGTGCCGGGTTGGAGCTTCGCCGGCGTGCTTGTGGCATTCTCTTTGAGGACGGGTCGTGGGCGATACCTATGTATATTAGAAGATTTGCGAGTCAACGCATCAAGAGACTCACATGGATGATACGTATCGGCCTGTGTTTGATGCCCTCGAATTGTCGCTTGATCGCTGGTGGCGGTTGTTGTTTCGCCGAGTCAGTAGGACGCGCTCGCCACATCCTAGCGCGTCTGCCTACAATCGCTGGACACCAAAGTATCGCGTGGTCACATGATCTTGTCAACAACAATTGACCGCTGCGGATTTTGGTAAACGTACGAACTTGAGGCAATTTATACTGGCACGGTTGAGAAGACTGTTGATAAAATCTTCACCATCAAGAGTTACGCAACTCGTCATGAATCCCCCCGGCACCCATCAACTGGTTGGACTCGGTATCGTCTATTCATGCTAAAGTCCATAGAAGTGCACTACTCCCTTCAGGTGGAGCTAATGCTACGGGCCGCATCAAATTGTCTTTGGAAGTTGATAAGTTGTCTAGCCATTCACAAATGGCTTCAATAAGTTGAGATTGTTATATCGGAGCTCAGTACGGAGTAGCTTGTAGGGAATATGGTGGCTCTCATTTTGCCCATATTGGGCGGCTGCGGTGAACCTTCCAGCGTGGTCCTCGTGTATGGCCTTAGGGCGAAGTTCTATATTTCGGTGATACGTCGCAATGCCTACATGGAAGCAGTACACGTGTTTTGTATAAGTGCATAATCTTGTTCTTTTGGTTCTGTAACGATGTATGTGAAAATGCGGTGTGTTGCAGAGGGGACAGACACCTTCGAACTCACTAGCCTAACGAGCTAAGTAGCGACACTGGCTGTCTCTGGTTCCGACTTCTTCTCCTGGATCCTATCTTGGACAAAATGTCTACTCCGAGGCTTCAGCTTTAGACCAAACCCCGAGTGCAAATACCCCGCAGAGACCTGTTGGTGCTAAGGACCTATCGAGTATAGTAACTTTCGGGTCGCCTCTTAGTGCGGGATGGTTTAGATAATATATCCACGCCGCCTGTCAGTGCTCTCTAGTTAGTATGACATAGCAATTGTGTACAGTACCAACTGCGACGACTCACCGTTGCTGAGAGCAACAATCTCTCCAATCGGATCACACATATGATATGTCCGCCGACTTCTGGGCTGGCTACCTGAGCGGTGCTATTGGGATCATCATCGGGAACCCGCTTGACATTATCAAGGTTCGACTGCAGGCGGGACAGCATGCAGAAGTCGTTGCATCATCAACAACCCAGCAATTGAGCCGCCTGGAAAGCGTCACTTCTCTTGTGCGAGGTCTGTAAGCATGATGAATCTGTTACTGTATGACCGAAACCAAGAATCCATGCTAATGATTGATTACAGGCTCGGCTGCTCCGATCCTGGGCTATGGAGCCCTGAACGCGCTGCTCTTCGTGGCCTACAACCGGTCATTGATGACCCTGGACACAGCCATTACAGACCCGACCTCACCACAAGGAACGTCTCTGTATAAAGTGTGGCTCGCAGGTGCTGCAGGCGGGCTAGCCAGCTGGACTGTATCGGCTCCCACAGAGTTCATCAAATGTCGAGCCCAGCTGGACACCCGGCCCGGGATCTCCTCCTGGACCGTTGCCAAAGATATTATTAGTACCCGAGGCTGGAGGGGCCTATACTATGCAGGAGGGATCACTTGCGCCAGAGACGCCATTGGCTATGGATTTTAGTATGCGATCTGCCTGCCCCAGATCTTCCCCCCGCCGTTAACCCTCTGCGGCTCCTTGACAGGACGTACACTGACCTTACACCGCCACAGCTTCTGGTCTTACGAGTACTGTAAGCGTCTCATGAACTCCGAGGATGATACTACGAATATGGCTGCATTGAAGATCCTCCTCTGCGGCGGCATTGCTGGCGTTATCACCTGGGCGTCGGTCTTCCCTCTAGACGTGGTCAAGACGAGACTGCAGGCTGGGACAATTGAGACATCTCCCCAGGATCGTCCTCTTCTACCGTCTCGCATACAGACACGCGATGCAAGCTCCATTCAAGTTGCCAGGGTGGTCTATCAGACCGAAGGTTTGAAGGCATTCTACCGCGGCCTTGGCGTGTGTAGCTTTAGAGCATTTATTGTGAATGCGGTTCAGGTATGTGGAATTGTCGCAAACGGCAGTTGGGACAGCGCTGACAACCTCTATTTCAGTGGGCGACTTACGAATGGCTTATGAAATATTTACAAGAAGCATGAACATATACAAGAGGCTCGACTAAGGAGGAAGAGGACAGCTCGATCAATTCCCCCCACGTTCTGTAATTTATATTGCAGCTTGTAAATTATTCTTGCCCAAGAGGAGTCGGATCCGATCCGAGTGGGGACCTGACTGTGCGACGCTCCGAGAACCGGCAGTTTTGCGAGGGGGGTCACCGCAAGACGGAAGCAGTGCGGTCGGCACAAACTGGCGATTTTCGGCACCTGATGTTTTCACGTGCTTAGGGTGAGACTGGGCGAATCACGCGTCGGGCGACAAGCTTTGTCCGCAAACAGCCAATCATATCACTTTGGTGACAACGACAACGGCTGCAAATTTGCATTGATGCGGTAAAAAATTTTCGAGCCCATGAGAGGTCTGTCGCAGTACCGAAAGGGTCGTTTGCATGCAAGTCCAACCCGCTCTGCTTCACGTTGGCGATTTTTGAGCGAGGATGATTGCTTGTGTAAAATCATTCGTAGATTTTAATCTTCCATGGCCATCACGGTCTCTTCCTGCGCTCTCACGCCATTGTCGGTACCCAGCCCAACGGCGGCCTCGGCAGCTTTTTGCGAATGAGCTTCTTCGCGGATGATGCGTAGTCTAATTGAACCAGTTGAATTAGCAGAAGAAGACGAGCATCGAGGCGATAGAGTTGTCACTAGCACCGCAAATCCGGGGTAATTGCGCGGAGCATATTAGACCATCAACTAACCTTCTCTTGTGGTTCTTGCCCTTCTTATGGCCGACCAGGTTGAACTCGCTTTCAAACCATTTGGAGCATTCAACACAATAGTGTTGTCCTAGACCGGGCAGGTCCTCTGGATCTTTGGTAGCTTTGTATTGTGTGAGATGCTTAGACGACTGGATATCAGCGCGGACTTGATCGTAGTCTCTGCACGAATACAAGGTAGGTTAGCCATGTACGTATGCGCAACACATGCGGGAGTATCAAGAAGAAGGATTCTTACCTAGTCCTGCGCTTGGTCTTAATTTTCCTGACAGCACCCATTTTTTTTTGATATCACGACGGAGGCCCAAAATAGCGATAGTATGGAGTACCTAGCCTGACGGGATGCTCTCCAGTGATCGTGGTAGAGGGGCCAAGTTAGTACCGATAAACGGAGCGAAACTAAAACCTAGGAGCGGGTCGCTGCCCTTGAAATTTCCGCCTTTGTGCGTGCGAGAAGAAATTCCTCAAACGTCTCGCACTTGATTGGGCGTAGGGGGCCAGGATCTTGGCGGCGGGCCGCGGGACTCCCATCGGCAGGCCTCGGCTCACGCTCGGCTCTCTGTCAGCAGCGAGCTGTTCGTACGGCCATTTCCCCGTGGTTTCCGTAATTTATGACGTTGCTATGCGTTCGGCATGTTGCCGCCGGAACAGCCAGTCGTCCACTGGTGGTTCAGGTGAAATAATACACCGACCCAATAATGGCTTCTTGCGCCCACTTCAGGTTGCAGGTCCCCTCAGCAACAAGACAGACACCGATGGAAAAGACGGTGCGGTATTTTTGAATGGTGCTTTGGGGCCAATTCTGTACTCTTGCGATCATAGCAAAATATTTTATACCCTCCTTGATGGCGAGTGTAGACATCAATTCTAGCATCTACTCCTAGAAGACATTGCAACAAGGTGACGTCGAAAGAATGTCCTTTGATGTAGCATATAATCCGTCACACATGATTGGGTCACCGCTGCCTCTCACATGCCCTGTGCACGAGCTGTGAGTGCGGGCGCTGGTGGCCGGTAAGTAATCAGCATTACAATCTTGTACTGTCAGAAACACTTTCATGACGGCCTCCCCGGAACCAAGACCGAAATACTAGTAGCCAGCTGAGTGCTACGCCAACGTACAAAGGTAGAATAGCAACTAAGTGAAGGGTCGTGGAGGACATGGGGGTGGATTTCCGCGCATCCTCAGATCACGGATTTGACAGTCCGATTACGCCCCTGGAGCAAAGACCACTGACAGCGAAGCGTTTTCGAATCGACGGGCACCCTGCGGTTGACCGGGTAAAGGCAAAGGAGAGCATTATGGGTCCTGGAGGTGAAAGGGAGGTCTGAAAGTCTGAAAAGGTCGACCGGAATTTCACCAAAATTACCGTATGCTGACGGTAAGAAGGGGGTAGATCCAGCCACTTCCATCTCTCCGGTCGCACGCTACGAATGCGTACGGGACTCGTACTGTCAAGGAGCGGTTACGGGTCACGGCGCTGGCCCTCTTCTCCGGTTTAGTAAATCGCTGTCGAAACAAGAATTCTTTCCCACTCAGAGAGCTTCCTTTTATCTACTCCATTTTCCCTTCTCTCTTACTTCTTCCTCTTCTTCTCCTCTTTCTCTCATTCCCACTCCACTCTATCACACCTTTTTGGGTTGTCTCTCCTTGGATGTGTTGCGGCCTTGCCCACCTCGCATAGAGAGCTTCCATCATGATCTCCACAAGGCTTGCGCGCATGGGTGCGCTGGTAAGTTCTACCTTGACACGTACTCCTTATTCAGCGAGGCAGACAGCCATCGACTTTCAAGACTGAGAGACGATGGCTGGCCCTCTGATGTTGTCCTGGGCTCAACGGAATACTAACTGTACTCTCGATAGGCCCCTAAGTCCCGTCTTGTAAGCCTTCGAGCCTTCTTCAACCTTGGAGATCCCACACTGCGATAGTTCTGGGAAGAGGTGAAATTCTAGGAAGTCTTGGAATACTAATTATGAATTGTTACAGTTCCTCGGGACCCGGGGTCTGGCTACCGTCAGCGACTCTCCCCTCGACAAGAAGGTCGAGATGACCAACCTCGAGAAGGTGAGTGGTGGATGTCCCTCAATGAAAGCTTCCCGTGCCCTCGGCTGGCTTCGGGTATGCGAATACCGGATCTGGAACACAATTTGCTAACAGGCGCTTCGCAGGGTAACTACATCAACTACAAGTACGCAAACACCACAGTGACCTTCATCAACTCAGGATGCAAACAGCATTCCCATCAATGGAATCGCGTGCTAATGTCTTATTTTTCAATTGTACAGGAAGATGTCCGAGAACCTCGACATTGTTCGTCGTCGCTTGAGCCGTCCTCTTACCTACGCCGAGAAGGTTCTGTACTCTCACCTTGACGACCCGCACGGTCAGGACATCGAGCGTGGTACCTCCTACCTGAAGCTGCGCCCCGACCGTGTTGCTTGCCAGGATGCCACCGCCCAGATGGCCATCCTTCAGTTCATGTCCGCTGGCATGCCCTCCGTCGCTACCCCCACCACTGTCCACTGTGACCACTTGATTGAGGCTCAGCTTGGTGGTGACAAGGATCTTGCCCGTGCCAACGAGATCAACAAGGAAGTCTACGACTTCTTGGCCTCTTCTACCGCCAAGTACAACATTGGTTTCTGGAAGCCCGGTTCCGGTATCATTCACCAGATCGTCCTCGAGAACTATGCCTTCCCCGGTGGTCTGATGATCGGTACCGACTCTCACACTCCTAACGCTGGTGGTCTTGCTATTGCTGCCATCGGTGTCGGTGGTGCTGATGCTGTCGATGTCATGGCTGGTCTTCCTTGGGAGCTGAAGGCCCCCAAGGTCATCGGTGTTAAGCTGACCGGTGAGATGTCTGGCTGGACTACCCCCAAGGGTAAGTTTTAACACTTCAATTCTAAACGTTTTGGACCATCAGCTCACCAGTTCGTACAGATATCATCCTCAAGGTCGCCGGTCTCCTCACTGTCAAGGGTGGTACTGGTGCTATCATTGAGTACCACGGTCCTGGTGTCAACTCCCTGTCCTGCACTGGTATGGCTACCATCTGTAACATGGGTGCTGAAATCGGTGCCACCACCTCTCTCTTCCCCTTCAACGACCGCATGTACGACTACTTGAAGGCCACCAAGCGTACGCAGATCGGTGACTTCGCCAGAAGCTACGCTAAGGAGCTCCGCGAGGATGAGGGTGCTGAGTACGACCAGCTGATTGAGATCAACTTGTCCGAGCTCGAGCCCCACGTCAACGGTCCCTTCACCCCTGACTTGGCTACCCCCATCTCCAAGTTCAAGGAGGCTGTTGAGACCAACAAGTGGCCTGAGGAGCTCAAGGTCGGTCTTATCGGCTCTTGCACCAACTCTTCCTACGAGGATATGTCCCGTGCCGCCTCCATCGCCCGCGATGCCCTCGACCACGGCCTGAAGTCCAAGTCTATCTTCACCATCACTCCTGGTTCCGAGCAGATCCGTGCCACCATTGAGCGTGACGGCCAGCTCCAGACTCTTGAGGAGTACGGTGGTGTCATCCTTGCCAACGCTTGCGGTCCCTGCATTGGTCAGTGGGATCGTCGCGACATCAAGAAGGGTGAGGCCAACTCCATCATCTCTTCTTACAACCGTAACTTCACCGGTCGTAACGATGCCAACCCCGCCACCCACGCCTTCGTTGCCTCTCCCGACCTTGTTGTTGCCATGACCGTTGCCGGTACCCTCAAGTTCAACCCCCTCACCGACAAGCTCAAGGACAAGGACGGTAACGAGTTCTTGCTCAAGGCTCCTTCCGGCGAGGGTCTCCCCGCCCAGGGCTACGACCCCGGCCGTGACACCTACCAGGCTCCTCCCAAGGACCGTGAGTCTGTTGCCGTCGCTGTCTCCCCCGAGAGTGACCGTCTCCAGCTCCTTGCTGGCTTCGAGAAGTGGGATGGCAAGGATGCCACCGGCATCCCTATCCTGATCAAGTGCCAGGGTAAGACCACCACCGACCACATCTCCATGGCTGGCCCATGGTTGAAGTACCGTGGACACCTTGACAACATCTCCAACAACATGTTGATTGGTGCCATCAACGCCGAGAACGGTGAGGCCAACAAGATCAAGAACGCCTTCACTGGTGAATACGATGCCGTTCCCGCCACTGCCCGTGACTACAAGGCCCGTGGTGTCAAGTGGGTCGTCATTGGTGACTGGAACTACGGTGAGGGTTCCTCCCGTGAGCACGCCGCTCTGGAGCCCCGCCACCTTGGTGGTCTTGCCATCATCACCCGCTCCTTCGCCCGTATCCACGAGACCAACCTCAAGAAGCAGGGTATGCTCCCCTTGACCTTCTCCGACCCCGCCGACTACGACAAGATCAAGCCCGATGACAAGGTTGACCTCCTCTGCACTGAGCTCGAGGTTGGCAAGCCCATGACTCTCCGCGTCCACCCCAAGGATGGCCCTTCCTTCGACGTCAAGCTCAGCCACACCTTCAACGAGTCCCAGATCGAGTGGTTCAAGGATGGTTCTGCTCTGAACACCATGGCCCGCAAGGCTGGCAAGGCTTAAACTGCAACTCATCAAAACAACTCGACAAGAGTGGGCCTATGGCCACGATGAGCGACCAGCTCATTTGTAAACTACAAATATGGTTTCTGTCCGCTGAGATGAAACATGATGATACCTCCAAGGGACTGGTTTAAGGTCTCGGTGGATATTGCCGAGCAGCGGGGGAGCGGCTGCTGGCTGGAAGATGCGGAGTGGTGATCCGAAAAATCTAACGAATTGTTTCTGCCATCAGGGCCTGGTTTCATTTGTACCCTTCAGATTTTAGGGTGGACTACATGGATATACTCTTTTTGTTTTGTTTTATATCATACACTGTATGTTAGGGACTGCGTGCATACCATTTTTCCTTCTGTTCCAACTGTGCATTTGCGTAACTCGACCTGGTCACTCTTTCTTCGTAATCTAGACCCAGCAACTTACGCTCGCGTGCCATTGATGCGTTCTCTGAATACACGCTAGGTATAAGAGGAGAATGTGATGCCGACGAGGCCGAGGCCAGCACAGCACACCCCACTCCGGTAGATAGCTGTTGAGTAGTAAGCCGTGTACATTTAATGACCGACCCTGTCCCAGCCATATGATTTACCTCATTTTGGTCATAGTTGGGCATTGTGTCGAGTCCATCGACGATCAGAAAGTGCCACTCACTCTCGCACGTGACGTGCATATCTCCGCTATCCTCGAGGATTCCCCAAGTCCATTTACTCCGCGCTTGCGGGCGACAATCTGTCAATCGTAAGACTATAGGGCATACCTGCAGAACTAGTTCCACCATAAGGCGCGGAGATCACGTCTTCCAGAGTGAGTACCAGCGACTTTGCTTTCGTAAGCAGATTCCCCTCGCTTTCGTCGGACCGCTGATCGTGCAGGACAATACGTCTGTCGAAGAGTTCATACCGCCGCAGGCCAGGTAATCACAGGACTCGTTGGCCCTGTAGTGCATACATCATGGCCACCCAACTCATCACCCTGTCGGAGGTGGAGCGGTTAAGTTCATCGGTGCTGAGAATACTGGGCGGCAATCCGGGCAAGGTTCGTCCCATACCACTTCTATAGTCCGGTACACCTGCAGCATGCAGTGCCTTTTTTTATTTTTTATTTTTTGAAACCCAGTGGATGCTGATGCTGCTTAGTTTACACTTCAAGGTGGGTGCTTCTCAATTCACATGCAGGCGGTTCGTTGAAGAACTGTAGACCTCTCTAAATCATGCCCCAACAGGAACGAATACATATCTCATCGGTCGAGGTCACCACCGCATTCTGATCGACACGGGCGAGGGCAGGCCATCGTGGACATCCCATCTCAAAGCCGTACTTGCTCAGGAAAATGCCACTGTGCACCAGGCCCTACTCACCCACTGGCACCATGATCATGTTAAAGGCATCCCGGATCTTCTGGAGCTTTGCCCCAATGTGACGATCTATAAGCATCAACCGGGTCCTGGTCAAAGCAGTATCGAGGATGGCCAGGTATTCAGCGTGGAGGGCGCAACCCTGCGTGCGTACCACACGCCAGGCCATACCGTCGACCACATGATGTTTGTCTTGGAGGAAGAGGATGCAGTGTTCACGGGCGACAGTAAGTGGGCTTTGACTCCAAGGTGTATAAGTTGAATCCTGCATTCCCCTTTCTTACTGATGCAAATTGTGTTGTCAGATGTACTGGGACATGGGACCAGTGTTTTCGAAGACCTGGGCGAGTACATGGGTAGCCTACAGAGGATGCAGCATCGGGTTGCTGGCCGCGGGTACCCCGGTCATGGGGCGGTGATTGACAATGCAACGTCCAAGATCTCCGAGTATATCAAGCATCGACAGCAGAGGGAGGATGAAGTGATCCGGGTCCTACGGTACGGCCAGCTGGAGGTCGCTGACGGGGAACCGCCTATCCACCCGAAAACCTTCTGGACCGCCATGGAGCTGGTGAAAGTGATTTACAAAGACGTCCCGGAGAACCTGCATTTACCGGCCTGCCATGGCGTACAGCTTGTGCTACAGAAGTTAGAGGACGAAGGTCGAGTGGTTCATGACAGGGATCTGGATGAATGGAGCCTGGAGCGTGACAAATCCCCGCTTTGACTCTTGTGAGAAGGATTGGGATTCGTTTTTTTTTTTCCTTTCTTTTTTTCTTCTTTGATTTTATTTTGTTGAGTGACTGTAGGAATGCCCGGGAGCAGAATCATAGAGATACGAAGTATATGTAGTTTTGTTTCGGGAATTCTAGGAACCAATATTCCTATGAAAGGAAGTTAGTCCTCATCGATTTTTTGGAAGGGCCAGGATAGACGGAGGGGCTAGACCCATCCACAGCTGGGACCTTCTTTGGGACGAATTCGGGCATCCGAACGAGCCTGGAGGTCTGGTCTGCATTGCGCCGACGTCTGTTTCGTGTTCATGCTTTTTTGAGGTGCTGTAAGCTGATGCGACAATTCTGGTCCATTGAATCCATGACTGGTCTGATTCGAATGGCAGCCATACTTGGCTCCATAGCTTCATCGCAGTGAGATAGCACTCACTTGTAAGTTAGCAGTTTTGGTGGCGGGTACAGTACAAGATATGGTTGGTTGTGCGATTACGCCGTCTAGCCGTCATCATGTCCGCATCTGGGCGGGGCGAACGAAGCAGGGCCCAGGGAGTGGTTTCCGATTGAGGAGCCAAGAGGGGGGAGGAAGAGTTGGAGGTATCCTTGAAAAAGAGAAGAAGTAATAATGACAGTACTCTGACAAGATGGAAAGCATGAAACGCCAGACAACGTTCCTCGAGACTAAGAAGATGTTTGTGGTCCCTTGATATTCCCGGGACGATGAGTCGTTGGCAGGGATTCCGGGCTGTGACTTCATCGTTTGTTCGTTTTGTATCATGGATGAAGAAGTACGAGTCCTCCTCCGTCGTACACTTTGAACTTACTCCTCAGCAAATAATACTCACCAGCCAGTTAGTAAGTGAACTTTGCTGTAAGTTTGTACTCGTAACTTAGTAGTCGAGCAGTATGAGTATGAGTAGTTAAGCAGCCTGTCGGTCATTGTAGTGGTAGTAGTACTCCGTAGGAGTTCTTTCCCCACCCCACCTGCTTCTTCCCTCTCCCACTTCCCCCCCCCTCCC